>JAECUM010006957.1:0-35377 GCA_016617855.1 Megalonaias nervosa
GTTTGTGACCTCTGTTTTAGTATATAGGTAAAGTATCAAGGGAGGAAAGACTAGGACAGAAATAGAGTTGTGCCCCCTGCCTATGATGGCAGAGAGTACGAGTCAAACACCAGTGAGGGAGGAACAATACCCATAGCCCAGTGATAGTGAAAGGCAGATAAAGTGAACCTGGAAGGGGAGAGCCGTAGTGTTGATCTATAAGATCTGAGGAAGGGTCCTCCATCATTTGACTTGTCAGTGATCAAGCTCAGTTCATTAGAGCATCAGAGCCCCTTTAGTATGCGGACAGGGACTGAGTCAAGACCCCCATTTTCTCCAGGCCAATGATGATATGATTGGGAGCTAGGAGTCAGCTTACATGCTTCAGACTAGAAAAGAAGATTGGATCAGTACCCCCAAACCCATTTTAATCCTTATGAAATGAAGGGGCAAGCATTTCAGGTAAGTAAATTGTCCTTGCCATGTATGCTGACACCAGAGCCTTGGGTGAGACAGCAGCTGGTAGCTTGCTGTGAGTCAGTGGTTCTTACTGGGGTTTTCCCCAGGTTCTTCCACCACCATTTATACTGGACGCCATGTATAGCCTATCTTGCGCTGAGAAAAGGCATTAAACAACAACCAGAGCCAAGGCCTTTTTTCAATGCTGATGTTGTAGGTTGCAGCCACACATCATCTGATCATGTGGAGACAAAGAGGAGTTGGGGCAGTCTACCCACCGCACCCCATAGGCTTTAGGAAGGTTGAGAATGTTCTTTTCCTTTATGCCAAGTCCACCACTAGGTGCAGTCCCTTTGTTCTGCGTGAGGAATTACTAGACAGGATACCCTTACCCCTAGGTCTCCCCCTCAGCAGAAAGACCTGTGGTTGCAAAGTCCTACCTCCTGTCAGTAAAAGCAGAATAAATGTATTCTGTTACTTTTAGTTGATTCTAGTGAATTGTTGAAAAACATACTGAGACAACACCTCTTCCTCCCTTCCGATCCACTGCCCCCTCCCATCTGTGGACTTAAGCAGCAGATGATTAAAAGATTTAGCCTTTTGATACAGCAGTAAATGAAATACTGCTTTCTCCCCCCAGACTTAGGTCCTAAACCTTCAGGTTCAGGGACAAGAAAATTCTCTTGTTTGGAGAATCTCTTATGGACTGCCTCAGACCAGATTGCCTTTTGCTTCCCATTCAGCCATCATCAGTAAGCTCTCTCGCAGAGGTCTATAAGGTCCAGGTGTTTGCTGGACAGCATAAAGGGTGGTCAGCAGTTGATGGAGATGTTTGCCAAAACCTCTTGCCATGTTATCCATGTCCATGGCACTGTCATCAGAGCTGTTACACCTCCACATAGATGTTGCACTAGACACTTCAATGGAAGTTCAATTCCCTCCATGGCATCTCAAGACCTGAAGGACCAATAACACCAGTTCCTTGCATCTGCTTCTGGCCCATCAAAACTGGCCAGGATGTTTGTTCATCCTTATCACCCACCCACCTCCAGCCATCACTGAAGTTCTTTAAGGGGGTGCAGCAGCCCCAGTTTAAACCTCCCTTTTGCCCATCAGTAGCTAGATGCAGGGAAGATGTTTGATTGACCCTCTGCTTTCCCTGGGGGGGGGGGCAGCTCACTTGCTCACTCTCCTGCCATATATCCCTCTTCCAAAGATCCACGTTATTGTTTGAATAACTCTTTTTTAAAGGTTTGGTCAAGTATAACAGATAATGCGGGGGTACTGTCAACGATAAAGAAGGATGACAATTATTGATCTTTCTGCCTTGAGCAAGTTTCTTAAGGAGGAACCATTCATGATAGAGACTTCAGCTTCAGTCAGGAATGCTTTAAGGACTGGCAACAGGGCAGTCTCCATTGACCTTCCAATTTTTCCTCTGAACAGAAGTGTCTATGGTTTTGCCTGGACCAGTAATTTTTCCAGTTTCTTACTCAGGTCTTTGGCCTTGGCTCCACTCCCAAAGTCTCTGCCAGAGTGGTTACAGCCCACATGAGCTCACTGAGGACCCCTATCCTCTAGTATTTAGATGACTGGTTGATCCACCATGGCCTTTTTGGGTCACTCAGGCAAGATCTGTCCTGCTACTGGTCTGTGGTGACCCAGCAGGAAATAATTCCAAACCTAGAGAAATTAGAGCTAGTTCCATCTCAGGATTTTGTATATGTGGGGATGAATTTTCTTACCAACAGGGGATTAGTTTGTGGCATTTTCTTTAATTGCTGCAAGTCAAGACTTTGTGGTCGGCTTATTTGTATCTATCCTCCTGGAGACCTTGAACTCCATATCAGATCTGGCTCCCCTTGGAAGATTACGCTTGCACCAAATCCAGTTTATCCATCTGGTGAACTGGAAGCCACACAGGGATCTTCTGTCTGCTGATATTAAAATTTCACCACCACTTGTGTTGGTAGGCACTCTTTTTACAGATGCATTGGATTCAGGGTGTTATGTTCACTTGGAGCCTGAAGGGCAAGTTTTGACAAGTTTTTGAGCAAGGTTGCCAATTTCATTGTTCAGGCCAGGAGATTGGAGAATTTTTTAGCACTGTGGCAGTTTTTCATTTCCAGTTTCATGTGAGAGAATGGTCTATTTTTATAACTTATGGCTATATGGAAGCCCTAACCCAACATATTCTGTTTCTCAAAATCCCAGCCACTGTCTGTGTCCCACCCATCTGTGAATCATTGGATGATGCTTCTGTGGAGAACCTTTTCCTTCAACCTGTTTTTAAGCTTTCCTAAGTGTCTGCAAGATGACGGAGGGATCTTCACTCCTAGTTTATAGTGAAAGGTCGTGTACGGTTCAGTTGTAGTTATGAGCCTGTTTCTTTCCTTTGTCAACCAGGTTTTTAAGCAGGACACCAGCTTCCTTTAGTACATCTGATCCACTCCATAGTAGAGATCCTTAGTCTCAGGTGTTCGGTGCTAGAGATGATCAGGATTAGATCTGTGTTGGGATTTGAACTGAGACATGGAAATCCCAGTCAAAGGATTATATTATCTGTCTCCCCATAAGGCTGTGCATGTGGACACCATGACTGAGTCGACCCGACTGAGATAACCATACTGAGATAGGAAACGTAAGGTTTGAAAAACAGGTAGATTTCTCTGTTGCATGAGTGAGGAAAAGTCATATTCTTAGTTCGGGTTTTACAGTCCTAATTGGCCCACTCTGAAGGGAGAAGAAGAGGTATTGTCCTCGCTATCAAGAGAGTTTATCAGTTCTGTACAAAGTGTGATCTTTCCATAATGAAAATTAAAACCCTTGAAATAAGGGCTATTGCAACTTCATGCGACTGTCTAAATCATTTGTCATTGGAGGAAGTTTTGGAAGTCATCTTTTGGCAGTCAGATAGTACTTCATCCTTTGGTCTTTGGCACACCAGTATGAAGGCATATCTTCTTTGGGCACAATAATTGCAGCACATAACGTTAACAATGCTGATGGGCATCTTGCAGTAGTGAAAACTCCTACTGTAAGGGTGAGCAGATAAATATTTATACCAGTTTTTGAAGCCATTAGCCTCCCATTGCACTGGCAAATTCAGCAACACAAAAAACGGGTAATGTAGTCCTAATATTAAAGTGTAGTTTAAAGATGAAGGGAGGGTTTGTGACTATTTTTAATGATGTTAGTAAAGGTTAGATGCTCACTGATTACCTATTCTCTTAATACTAATGTGATTGGGGATTTTTTTGGAAGGGAAAGTAATTCTTTTGTTAATTATATTTCTTTAAGAATGTCTGATCACGTTATTATTAAACTTTCCACACCCCTCAATGAAATGAGAGTATCCTTGTTGTTTTACTTAAGCTTAAACTTACATCCAGTATACTGGTAACTAACCATTGGTGGAAATGGGAGGTGATATAGTTTCTTCCCTTTGAATGTTTTAGGTTGTAAAATTAATGTAATCCTGTATTCTCAGAGAAACAACTTACTTCAAAATTGACCATCTGAAAAAAAACTAAGTTCCTCAAAAACATTCAATACATGTATGGTACAGTTACATTAGAATTAAACAAAACAAGATGGTCAGAGTTGATATTTGGTTTATTGCAAAAAAGTTACATGTCTTTTTATTGTTATGTTAGAGTCAGCATAATTTGGTTAATTGTAGAACTATGAATGCTGTTAACCAATACTGTCAAGTAGACTGCATGCAAAAAGTCCAGTAAATAAATATTTCCATAAATGTTGATGAAGGCAAAACTGAAAATCTTCAGAACATCTTGAGTCTTCACCCATGAAAAATAAAAGTCAGCCTTTGTCTTTAGTGTAGTGGAGCAATAACAGTTAGCAGTGACAAATACTATTTAGCATGTTGATTATAAACGAACCAACATAATGAATTTTATTTAATTGAAAAATCTATCCTTAATGTAGATCAGTGACTGAAACAGATAGGGAAGGTCCAGATGCTTTCATCTACAATAAATGAATAATTTCAGACTTGTTACTTAGAATAAAATATAACCTCTTTCAAAAGTGAGATAATACAGTCATGTGTTTATAATAATATTTACTGTTTATGTTCCATAAACAAATTACAGATTTATCTCAGCCAATCGAAACATTCTGTTTTGTTAATATTGTGAAAAGAAAATTGTATTAGAATTGAGCAAGCATTTCTCCACAAACTGTTTTACGGATTTTATAGCCATGATGCTGTGTGTCAGTAAACTCAGCCACTGTGCACTATCAGTAAACTCTGCCACCCCAGGCACAGTTCAGCCATGAGTGATGGTATACCCTTCAAAGGTTCCAGTTTTTCTTCCTCAAAAGAAGTGTCACATGTACCATCTAATCAATATGAGAATATTTTGCATAATTAGAGTAAAATGTATTATGAATTCCTCTCTGATATTTTACAATAATAACATAAAAATTTTGACAACAATGGTCTAAATTTAGCATAGTCTTTTCTCACAGGACAGTTGCAGTAAATTTGAATATTTATGAACAGAAAGGCCATTTTTGGATGCTTAAAATGTGTATTCTGCACTCTCTGATATGCTGGAAGTGCCATCCTTTCATAATGATTGTATCACACGTATATGCTGTCAGAACTTTACATATCCATCTGTCCATGCCCATGATGTGTCACCATTAGGGTTTTAAATTTTCTTTTGGAATGGTATCCCCCAAAATGTATTTTTCAGACTCTGGATGAAGCCCAGAAATCAGAAATTGCAAAGAAGGGACGAGAGTTTACGGAGGAACTGAGTAAATCAGCAGGAAGAGTAACCGAGACCTTATATAAGCAGGGAGAAAGCATAGGAAAAAGTGCACCTTTCAGGACATTTTCAGAGGTAATGTACATTCAGCTTAAAACAAACATTATCGAGGCCTTTCATTGTGACTTGGTTTGCACACTGGCTGTAGACATCCTTTATACCTCATTAGTTCTTGTTTAGAATGGAGTCTTTTTGTGGGAGCTCATTGACAGAGCCAGATATATTTTATTTTTTCAAGCTTACCCAACATCAACATTAACTTGCCCAGCAAACAAACAAAATCTCTTTGCATACAAGGAATATAATTAAAACATAATTATCTTTATATAGCACCCTGTTTGTAAATGCCATATTTAAGTTTGGGACTACCTTTAAGTAAATTTTTCAGGGTTTCAGTTTGAAGTTACCAACTTAATGATTTCAGCCTAAAATGGTAAAAGAAAAGTGCAGTTGTGTACATGCAGTTTTATAAACAAGAATACATGAATAAATGTATGAATGTTCATGAACCCTGATTTGGTCCTTCTGTTGTTGTGGGTTATTGCTGATCTGTTGACTATTTACTAATTCTTACTTTTGTTTATTTTCCTCAGACAATAGAAAAGGTGTTGGGACCAGATTTGCGTAAAAATCATGAGGGTACCTGTTTTGTCAACTGTAGGATTTTTTAGCTTTAATTGAATGATCAGATATTATAACAGTTGCAGACATTTTACATCTCTCAGCATAACCTCCAGTTCAAACGCTTGAAATGGGGGGTGGGGTTTGGGCAATAAACTTCATATCATACCTGGTGGGTTTCCCAAGGCCCTGCAATGTGGTATGATCACCTTTCTTTCTGCAACATGTATCATTGACAACTTGTCATAATAGGTGCACAAAAAAATAGTTGTCTTTATTGTTTGCTATCTTGTGCTTTATATCCCAACACTTTGTCAAGTCCACTAAGTCACCATGATGCATGATTTTATCACTCAGATGATGTGCCAAGCTCTCACTGAAAATTTAAATTATTGAAGGCGATATCTTGAATAAAAAGGATGCCTTCAAGATGTCAAATTAAAATGAAAATAACATTTAATTTTGTTATCAGCAGTTGAACACTTTAAATGAAAGCAGTCGTGATAGAAATATTGTATGTGTAGGCACAGTTGTTTCAGTTTTAATATATCTGTTCTGTATAAATGTATTTTTTTATTATGTAAGAAAATGTTGTATTAATTGAAACAGTATTTTTTTTTATATAAAAAATCTACTAGAATCAAAATTTACTGCAGTAATTTCAGGAACTTCATGTGGATATTCATAATGGAGATGATGTAATGGGCAAATACTAAGTAAATAATCAAACTATAGGCAGAGCCCATTGAAAGTACAAAATACCCCTCGACTCCTGCCCCTTTAGATCCAGTTTGCTTGGAAAGCAGGAAACAACTGTGCATGACATCACGCAAAACCATATTTTATTGTAGGGTGTGTATTCAAGATAAATGTATCCATGCACATGGAGATGTCCATAGCAACCTTTTATTATGTAAAGGACAATTTCCAAGATAATGTGTCTATCCCTGTTTTCCTTATGCCTTAATTAAATAAATTTTAAATTGTTTTTAGGGTGTGAGAGCTGTCAAGGAAGAAATAGATGAAAGTACTCTGTCAAGAGGAAAATTATACAAAGCACCAGGTATACAGGAATAGAGAAAATCCTTTCATGTACTTGAAAAATGACTTCAAAGCATTCATTCTTAACATCTTAACCTTGCATAGTACACTAAAACTTCAAAAGAAATGGTGCCAGAATTTTTTGTTCTAACATAATATACTGACTTCTAAGTCAGGTCCAATTGCAAAGAACATAGACCCTGATTTGCTCTGGTAAATGAGGGTTTATGTCAGGGGTCAGCAACCTATTTTACTTAGCGTGCCACTTTTCTTTTGGATCAATTACAAAATGAATGAGTGTGTGCCGCCAGTAACAGAGTAACGCTTAAAATTGAGATTTTTTGGCTGCCCTTCGCGTGCCACAAAACCTCTTGATGTGCCACCTTGTGGCATGTGTGCCGTACATTGCCGACCCCAGGTTTATGTTGTTTGTTACTCCTAAGAATCTGCGTAGATCCATATCTGCTGGTACATTAATGGACAACAGATCTGGGTCTGTGAAGTTTGCAATTGGACCTGACTTGTAAGCAAGCATATGTGGTGGTCTAGTATAAGTAATTCAGTTACTTTGAAAATAACTACCATAATTTATCATACAGTCGATTCAAACGGAACATGTACTTGTATAATGGGTTTTACATACAGTCGATTCAAATGGAACATGTACTTGCATAATGGGTTTTACATACAGTCGATTCAAATGGAACATGTACTTGGATAATGGGTTTTACATACAGTCGATTAAAACGGAACATGTACTTGCATAATGGGTTTTACATACAGTCGATTCAAACGGAACATGTGCTTGCATAATGGGTTTTACATACAGTCGATTCAAACGGAACATGTACTTGTATAATGGGTTTTACATACAGTCGATTCAAACGGAACATGTACTTGTATAATGGGTTTTACATACAGTCGATTCAAACGGAACATGTACTTGTATAATGGGTTTTACATACAGTCGATTCAAACGGAACATGTACTTGTATAATGGGTTTTACATACAGTCGATTCAAACGGAACATGTACTTGTATAATGGGTTTTACATACAGTCGATTCAAACGGAACATGTACTTGTATAATGGGTTTTACGTACAGTCGAATCATACGGAACATGTACTTGTATAATGGGTTTTACGTACAGTCGATTCAAATGGAACATGTACTTGCATAATGGGATTGTTACATCAGTTGAGGAAGCTGAGACAGTAAAGTGATCACATGCTTCAGCAAGATCCTAGGCACAATTTGTGGTCGGGCTGTAGGTTTTTCTTTTTGATAATATGAGTGTGGTTGGATAACACATGTTGACTTGTCACATACTTTCAGACTCGTTAGGTCTGCATGCCTATGATTGATTGAGATAATAGTTATCTACAGAATAGCAGGGTTAAATATTTTGGGGGAACCTCCTTCAACAGCCAGATGCTTGCTTTTGGCACTTTGAGATCTGTATCTTATCTCAGAGGCCTTATTTTGTGATAGTTTGCTTGAAAAAGAAATCAAATGGTTGTATGTCATATGTCACAGACTTGTGTATCTCTTGCAGCAAAATTAAGAAAGAGGACAGAGAAAAAGATGAGCATGGACACAAGTGAGAGAACGATAGAAGTTAATGAGTAAGACTAATTATTTTCTAATCACTCTCAAGAGCCATTTCTTAATCTACCATATATACTCACTTATAAGACAAGTCCAGCTGCACAAACCCAGATCTGCCTTCGCATAATGCACTGGCAGATCTGGGTCTGTGCAGTTTGTTATGAGTAATCAGTAGAACAGACAACATAGACCCTGATCTGCAGGTGCGTTATGCTAAAGCATATCAGGATCTTTGTTGTTTGCAATTTGATACAACTTAAAAGCAAGTACATATAGTACTTCTTTTTTTGTTTTTTGTGGTCCTCTTTCTCTCTTGCATGCAGTATCTCTTGGCAGTGGCAATGAAATATGAGTCATTCTGCAATATAGTAATGCACAAAGGTGCATCTAATTGTTTATTTTATCCATGTTGTGAACTCAGAATCATATCAAGACAGTTCCCATCATATTATGCATGTTTACATCGATTCATGTCACTGCATAGTAAAAGGAGTTTTTTATTACATTTCAAGACCGAATTTCTTTCACACACCCCTCACCACCACTTTTTGTTCAAGAAAGGATTCAAACATTTTTTTGTTGTTGTTCCACCATTACTTCTAGAAAAAGACAAAACATTGATTGCTTAGTGTGCAATTTTATGAATTTATTGGCATGTTTGTAGATAGTACAGTATATAGTTACATTTTCATGCACTGTTTTGCATTTGAGTTCAGATATGTGTATTGTTTTTGTCAGTTTATTTCTTGAGTATACTAGTATACCTATAGTGTTTTTTTTGTTGGGATACTTTTAAAATGTTTACTCTTTTTCATTTTTCCTATTGCTGATTGTGTACTATTTACTTAACCCAATATATACTTGATAAATAAAATTTCTGTTTAAGGAAAACTTAAAACCATAATAGCAGAAGAAAGTTCCTTTGTCGATTAGAGCTTTCTTTTCCATATCTACCAAGCATCTACTAAAGCAGTTTCCTTTTGCAAACAAGCTATTAACAAGTTTAGGATTTCTTCTCCCCATGAAGAGAGACAAATGTTAAAGTCAATCAGTGATAGAAATCCAAGGTTTCCAGGCAGCTTTTGCTATCCTGTTTTTTTAAGGAATAGTTGTGCACTGTTACAGATAATTTACATCAAGTGCTTTGTATTTCCCGATTCAGAAGTCTTTTGTTTCACGACAGTGTGAAATGTATATTTTAAAATGTACTAAGTTATTTTGGAAATACTGTGGTGAATATATTAAAGTTAAATTTTATTACATATCATTCATAGTTACATGAGAGGTATCATGTGATAATTTGTTTACAAGTCTTGTCACCTAATTGATGAATACTGACATTAAATTGAATGCATAATGAGAAGCGAAAGTGTATGGGTTGGCTGTGAGGGGACCATACATTCTATTAGTAATCACACACATTGTCTTTCTCTGTCAAATACATTACCTGATCACATTAACATTAGGAAATTACTTTCTGCTACCTCCAATCTAGCCCTCCCTGAAAAATCGGAAACCATTAACTATTGTTATTGTCCTTGTGTCAGTTGGTAACACTCAAGTTTTCACTGTGTAATTGTATTGGACTGTTCAATTTTGTTTTATTACACACTTCTTCGGTTATCACTGTAATGCAAGTTTACATTTTGGAATGATTTAGGTATTTGTTATGTGCACCTGTTGATGAGGGCTGTGACTCGGACATGTCTGAAAATTCCAACCCAACTACGGAAAAGATGAGTTCAGTTTTAAGGTGGCAATAGAACAGATAAAAATTTTTTTGCCTCCATCCGAATGCCATCTCTGCCAGCAGACAGTACCATGTACTAGATCACAACTTCAGTGGACATTGATGATGGACATTGACGAAGATGACAAACATCCATTGTTCTGAATTTTACTACAAACATAAAATATAGCAGAAATTTACTAGGTGTCGCTTGGATAAAATTTGTAACCCTGGTAACTTGATGCCCTTCATTTCATTGAGTCAGTTTTGCCTGCAACGTTCTCACCAAATGTTGTTCATCCTTCAAGTTCGAAGATGACCATGACATCATTAACTGGTTTGGTTTCTGAGAGTACATGAGTGGCAGATCAGGTCACTTCATGTTCTGAATGTCTGTGGCACACTTGACAGGAGATGCCACTTGGATTGGCTTGATCATTAGAGGACATGCTGAAGTTTTTAGATTTACACTCCTTGTGCTTCTGCATTGCCACTGCAGTTCTCCTCTATTTAAAGTCTATAGTTTTAATATGGATGAGATTGCACCAGGTAGAGACCTCCTGTGCAAGATCTTCCCAAGACTTGGGGTCAGTATTGAAGTGTGACTGCTCCGGTGACCTAGTGGTTAGAGCGTCTGCCTCAGATGCGGGAGGTCGTGGGTTCGATCCTCTGCCAAGTCATACCAAAGACTTATAAAAATGGTACTGACAGCTGCCTTGCTTGGCGCTCAGCTTTAAGAGGTTAGTGTTAGGACTGGTTGGCCTGGTGTCAGGATAATGTGACTGGGTGGGACATGATGCTACATGTCTGAGGCATTATGCCCCAGTGCTAGACATCCCAATAAACTACCACACTGCAGACATCATAGCGATATGACTGAAAAATTGTTAAAGCTACGTTTTAAAAAAATCCAAATTCAAATCCAGTGTCGAAGTGTGCTTTGAAACATTTCTTCTGACCACCTTGAGATCACTTTCCCTCTACGAGCTCATCGTAAAAGATCTTTTTTGGTGGTTTTTATACTGATGTCCTGATGACATGGCCTGCTTAACTGTGGATGCTTGGAATACCTGCCTGTGTGAAAACATCAATGTCTGGGAACCTGTCCTGCCATCTTATCCTTATTAGTTTCCACAGGCAGCCCATGTGAAAATGGTTCTTCTTTTTGGCATGGTGTCTGCTTATTGTCCAGGTTTCTCAAGCCATTGGCTTTGTGGACCTTCATTTTTATTTGTAGATTGATGCCTCTGTGCTCCCACACACAATTTCATAAGCACTTCTGGCGTTGCTTTCATCATTGATGTGGGCTGCACTTGACAGTGTGATGCCAGGATAAGTGAAGTTGTCCACTGTCAAGATGGTTTGGCCATTTGCTGTGATGTTAGTTTCTACTTAAGCCTTTATCTTCTTGATACTGACAGACTTGCCAACCCTTACGATTTTGCCATAAGTCTTGCAAAAATTACCCTTAAAATACAGACTTATGGCATAAGAGCGAAAACTACAGATAAATGATCATTGCCGAAAAATCCGGAAAAGTTGTTCATCCATGTTTGATTTGGATCCAGGTTTCATATTAGAATTAGTAAAATTAGTCAGGGAACCAGACTAACTTTACAGCAGCACCTCATACGCTTTGAACTGCACCTATTTGTTCATGCAAAGCGTCAGCATGATCAAACTGTTCATTTTAGAATTGTTTAAAAATGGCATCCAGCAAGAGATGCATGTTTAAGACAAATGGGAAAATAAGCCTCTTGAAAAGTGTTAATAATCAACACTGAAGAATAAAAAAGGAATATTCAAATTCTTTTGAATAAAAGCTGGAAGGGACACAGTTACGTTCAGTGGACATCACGTGCCAATTTGAGCATGACTCGTGGTGGGAGATGTGATTGCCACCATCATGTGAAATGGAAAAAGATAAGAATTATGTCAAGTTGAGAGATAGCAACAAGCCATTGAGCTGCATAGGGTTTGGAACTTGAGTTTGTGCAACTATAATAGTGGTAAATAAAGTCTACGTGTACTTTACAAACTTTTCACTTGAACATAATGTTTATTTTTGCTGCATGTTTCAAATACTGAACTTTTAATTACGTTTCCAAGCTTTATAGTAGCAGTTTTTGATATTTTTTTAAAATCTCACCAAAAACTGGTTAAACTTATGGAAAAAAATCAACTGCCTTACTGAGATGGACTCGTCAGGGTTGGCTTGTCTGTACTGATTGTGACACCAAAATTGTCACAGGCTGAAGAGAAATGGTCCATGCTCTGTTGCCTGTCAGACTTATATTTGGCATTCAGGAAGCAGTTGTTGGCAAATAGATCAAACAGTACTCCTGTATGTGCCTCATTTCTACTTTTTCTGCATGAACACCAATAAGTAATATAATGTAGGCTTATAGGTTCAATCAAAAATAAAATAATTATGCAGAATATGAAAAACATCAGTGTTTAATCTAGTCTGTGCCATTGGTGCACTTTATATGTAAATGGCGCACTGAAAACTAGTCAGTTGGCCAAATTGGCGCACTGCATTTCAACTAGCCAATACAAGTACTTGTTATATTTTTTATTCCTATCGTCATTACTTTTATAACATTAATAGCCAAATGCCTGAAAGTAGCTGATAGATCTTTATGGTATGTGTTCTGATAGCCTGCTGTAAAAAAACTTTTTGTGAGTCAGATCAAAGTTTTAAATAGATTTAAATATTGGAGATAATGAAGCAGATTTTTGATTAATTTTATGTGGAAAGTTTAAAAATAAAAAATAACCAAACCAGACACTGTTACAAATATTAGCAATGAAACATCAACAGAACCTAAAGCCACAACCAGCATTGGAAAAAAATCAGAAACACTGAATTTTCCGCCAAAGTGGTTAAATGGTGGCAGGTTTAGGTCATGGGTTATATACGATAAAACCCTAAACAACATGAAATGTTTGATCTGCATTGACACTTGCAAAAGGAATCTATTTACTATCAGTTGTTCCAACTTTCAAATATCAGAGTTAAGGCATCAGTCATCAGGAGGTCACATGAATGCTTATCAGACAAAAGGGAACAAACAAATTTTCAATGGAAAGTTGAAAGTATTTTCAGCAAGAAGAAAAAAGCAATAATTTCTGCCATGAGGTCAATGCATTGGCTAGCAAAAGAAAGAATTGTTACAACAGAATGCTCTTCCCTCATGGAATTAATGAAACGGCAGGGATGTTTTGAGTTTGACATTGAAATAGTGTGGATAATGCTGCATATCTGTCTGATAGGTCAGCAGAAATCCAGGAGGCAGTTTTCATCAGTCATTGAGGGCAAACTTAAACAGAAGGTGAGCAGCTGTAATATTGTGTCCCGAATGTGTGTTATACGATTTATTGCGAAAGGTGGTGACTTTACACTGAAGACATCGTTGTTGGATGATGTTGAAATTTCTAATGGCAATGCAGAGACTACGTTAAAATCAGCGGCCAAGGCATTGACATGATTAGAGCGATGCATTTTGTATCTGAGGGTTTCAGTTATGACTTGTGCAGAAAGGGGTGTAGCTGCAAGTTTACTTCATGACCAGCCATATTGTATAAATATAGCCCACAAATTAGCACTGTGCACAAGCCAATCTGCAGGTAGGATACCTTGTTTGAAAAACTGCTGTCTTAAGTTAATGCCATTTTAAATATTCCTCTTTTCATGCATTAAATCTCAACAAGATAGAGGAGTTTTGGATGACAAGCAAATGTAGATGAAAGAAATTCGTAGTGAGGTGATTTGCTTTCTATCAAGCTTCAGAGGTAGTTTTTCATACTTGGTCTTAAGAAAAACAAGCAGAAAAACACTCACATTGGATTCTGTTTGAGTTCATCATTGTAACTTACCTGCTGGTAGATGTTATCCCAGTACTTAGCAAGCTCAGTCTTTTTTTCTAAAAGGAAAAATCTAACTAGAGCCATTTTACAGCCTCTGGTCCAGTCTACTCATAGCCAGTTGGAATGCCTTTTGGAACATGATGGACATTATATGCAGGAATTATTCTTAGCTTTGAAAAATAATAAACTTGAACTTAGGAATCATACCATTTCTGTTACAATAAAATAGACTTTTTCACTTACAGAACATTTGCAAAGATTTCATTAGTTTTGTAATAGAAGAGATTTGACAAAGGTTTCCAACAAAGGATTTGTCAGTGGTTTCTGTCCTAACCATCCTTGATTTATTTGGCATTCGTTTGCGAGAAATCAAATGATTGTTTATCAGAAAGGATGAAATTCATTTGTTGTGTAAAATCTGTTGTTCTGAAAAGCCTTGGCCATCTGCTTATATTGATGATGATTCTGCAGTGAAATCAGACTGGGCACTACTGAAGCCCATTGTGTTGCAGAATAGTATCATTCTGACACACAAGCATCATGGTAAAATTTTTGACAATTTGCTTAAGCTTGCTGAACTTCCACTTTATCATAAAACTACAAACTGCAGATTGTGAGCATAGATTTTCAATCAAAAATGACATTAAAAACTTCTCATGGAAATAGACTGTCAGAATACAGGTTCAGCAGGCTCATTAGAATTTCATTGCACAAAGTGAATGTTGCAGAATTCAATTACAGTCAAGCTCTTGATGTGTGAAAGGCAACTCAACACCTAGATTGAACACTACATTAATGTTTTTCCTCTAATTAATACTTAAGACACAACCATTTCAGATTAGCTCTGTATATCAGACTTTATGTTTGTCCTTTTCTAAAATCACATATCTCTTATATTTACCTTTTCTTCTGATTGCTGTACTCTTTTCTTGCCCGTCATTTATTTTATTTTAAACTCTATATTTGTGTCGTTAGCAACTCATAACACTGATTTTTTCTGATCTATTGGCCCCTTGTTATCTTTGTAATTTTAATTTATAACAGAAAGGAGACATCAGTGGAACTTCATAAAGATTCGAAGTGGTACCAGAGCTGGCAAAACTTTAAGGAAAACAATGAATATGTAAACAGTAAGTCAGGATAATAACAGTCTTTTATGTTGATGTACCATCATCTTGTATTCCTTATCTTGTCTTTGAAGTGAGAAATTATTTGTAGTTACTTTTGCGAAAGGCTGTAGCTGTTTCTGAATGGTATTTGAATGCTTTTGACATAAAAAAATGGGGCCCAGAGTGGCTGAGTGGTCTAAAGTGCTCACCGTTCCGGATCACTGCCATCTCACCTCTGTCTGTGTGGGTTCGAGTCTCAGGCTTGGCTAACGTGGGTACATGAGAAAGCCTGCCAGTAGCTTCTTGTGGGTAGGTGGTTCTTCTCGGGGTTTTCCAGGGTTCTTCCTCCACCAGTTATACTGGCTGCCATGTGTAGCCTATCTTGTGCTGAAAAATGGCATTAAACCCTACAACAACAACAACAACATAAGAAAAAACAGTGTTAAGGTGCATTTTGAAATTGGGGGGTGACAGAAGGTAAGAACAAAAGGATTTAACTAAGATAATTGAGGATTCCCCATATACAATATATATTCACTTATAAGTTGGATCTAACTGCAACCAACATAGACCCTGATCTGCCATCATATAATGTGACAGCATATTAGGGTCAGTGTTTGTTCTACAAAGTACTCCTAACAAACTGCTAAGACCCAGCTCTGCCGGCGCATCATGCAATGGCAGATCAAGGTCTGTGCCTTTTGCATTGGGACTTAACTTTCAAGTGAGTATATATGGTATATTCTAATTACATTGCTTAGTTTTCGCAGAAAAAAAGATACTTAAAAAAAATCCCATGGGAAAGCATGAAATGAGCTTCAAAATGTAGCCAGAAATTTATATCATCACATGAAGTTATAGTGCTTAGGTAGTTATTATTGCCTATTGGAAACAGACTTTAAAGAAATTTAGAGCTACAAAACAATTTTTATGCAGCATCTCAAATTTTTTTTTACACATATTCAAATTTTTACCCCATGACCCATCCCAATGAGATAAGAATAAAGCCCCTGCTTTGTTCTAAGCTTTCCACACCGATAATTTTATATGTGAAGATATTTTAGATTCATGTTTTCCGACAGTTGTTGGTAATTGTATTGTTGATCCTAATAATCAGAATCACTAAATAAGGTAAATGAGTGTTCATTCACAACCAGAATGGTAATCTAATTAGTACAGTACATGGCATTGAAAAATGGAAATGGCAACAATGTATGCTGCCTATACAAGACTATCAGTAGTTGCCATTTTAAGATTTTCAGCCATAGTTTTACTTGCCAATCTGACCTCCAATAATCCATCTCGAAAATCTTATTGTTGCTATTCATAGAAGGATGGTCTATTTGAATTGGGATTTCACCAAAGACCTTTTGTAATGTCTACTTGATTCTAAATAAAAATAGTGTGAATCTGACTCTGATTATTGCCACCATAGCAGCCATTTTCTAAATCTTGTTCCTACCCTTCCTAGATAGAAAGTCATGCTGACATGGAGTTTTCACCAAAAGATTTATGATAGCTACTTGGTTCTAAATGAAGATGATGATGATTTGACCTCAAATTTAGCCATTAGGTTGGGGAACTGTCTTGTTATTGCTGTTTCTTGATGTCATTTTGACATAGGATCTTCACCAAGGATGACATTGAGTTTGTCCTGATTGAAAATGGTGCTGAACTGACCTCAAATATGGCATCCATGATCTTGAAAATCACTGACTTGACCGCCGGTATGGCATCCATGACTTGTCTTGATGGATGGTCATATCAACATGGGGTTTTCACCAGATGATTTCTTACAGTGTCTGGTTGGTCCTAAATGAAAACAATACCAATCTGACAACCATTATGGCCATCATGGTTGCCATCTTGAATGTCTTGTTATCTCTACTTGTGAGTGGATGGCCATATCAACATTGGGTTTTCATCAGAACACTTCTTTGATATGTAGTTGGTCTTAAATGAAAATTGTGCCATTCTTTTATCCATTATGGCTGCCATGATGGTTGCCTTGAAAATATCAGTACTCCTCCTGAATGGATTGTTGTAATCCAGCATATCCATCGTTGTGGCCAGTTTTAAAGTCTTGTTATCACTCATCATTATTAGAGATTGTTTCAACATTCATCAGTAGTCTTATCTTGGATTCTTGTAAATTCTTTTTGGACAGAGTAATGTCATTCTTTTTTTTGAAAAAAATGTTGTCCCATTGTCTTGCACTGGGAAGGGGGAAGGGGGTGAGGCAAATCCACAGAGACTGATGGCCAAGGAGTTCAAAGGGGATTGGTGGTTAAAAAGTTGTTGGATCACACAGTACCATATGTTGTCATGGATGAATTGATATTAGACGAAAGAAGAAATGTTTACCATGGCATAAATTAAAGCCACTGCTTTGGAGGTGGAAAGGTCAAGGTCACATTGGTCAGTTTCAAATGTTTTGTTGGTTGTGGGACTTGTGTCTACAGAATGCATTAGACTTTTAACCCAATTTCATCAGTGTATATAGTGCATCCATGGAAAAAGGATCAGAGCTTAAGATCCAATGGTGAATTGTAGCTTAATTTTTCAGATTTAATGGGCACAATCTGTTTGATGAGGTTATATGTTTTGTTTCTGTACATGTGTTGTTATCAGATTAGTCACACTTTAGCAGAGGAATAGAGTAGTTGGAATGTCAGAGGTCAAAGTTGTGTGGGTTGTTTAGTTGCATTACTTGGGCTGCAGCAACATCATAGTGGGAAAGATCATAAATTTACAGATATTTTACCATTATGGCCATGTCAGTCTAAACCAGGGTGGGCAAAATATGGCCTGCAGGTCAGATCCTGGTTTTATCTGCTAATTTACATCCGAGGTTGTGGCTTTAAAAATCACTTATTCGGTCTACACCCTGGAGGTCTAAACTATGATTGTTGAAAGTATATACATGGTAAACTAATTTAGACATCTTCCTCCAGGTCTTGTCAGTAAGCCATCCTCATTTCGCATAAAACTTTGTCTTTCCGTTGGAGCATCTTCAACCAATTTTCTGTTAGAACATCTTGCACCAAGATTAAACAGGCATGGTGAATAGATAATCATTATAAGATACATTTTTAATTTTAAGACATACTTCTGTGAAATGAAACTTAGTTGTGTGATTTTTTTTTGTACAAAAGAAATTTCATGGGTTTTTTTGTAATTTCAGAATTTTTTAATTTGAAGATGAAATATGATGAAAGTGACAATGTAGCCATTAGAGCAACAAGGGCATTTACAGATAAAATGAGCTATTTATTTGGTAAGTATGACTACTACAATTAAAATACATTTACAGATAAAATGAGCTATTTATTTGGTAAGTATGACTACTACAGTTAAAATACATTTACAGATAAAATGAGCTATTTATTTGGTAAGTATGACTGCTATAATTAAAATACATTTACAGATAAAATGAGCTATTTATTTGGTAAGTATGACTGCTATAATTAAAATACATTTACAGATAAAATGAGCTATTTATTTGGTAAGTATGACTACTACAGTTAAAATACATTTACAGATAAAATGAGCTATTTATTTGGTAAGTATGACTGCTATAATTAAAATACATTTACAGATAAAATGAGCTATTTATTTGGTAAGTATGACTGCGATAATTAAAATACATTTAGTATCAAGAGCTCTCATGATTTCATGCAAACTAGTCTTAGTGTATTATTGAGCTGACTCTCTTCTCTTAGACATTATTATCAGGTTAGAAGCCAGCAGATCTTTAAAAGCACAACACAGTTATGTAGCGGTCTGCTTCCAGTCATGACAGTGTCGGCATCAGGCATGGGGCAGATTATGATTGTAATTGATTGTAATCATTTACGGTGTGAGCTATAATCTTAATCATAATTGTAATCATTGATTTCAGAAGCACTACAGCCACATGATTACAAATGATTACAACCTAAAAATCTCTGATTATATTCTAATTAATTGTAAGAATGATAAAAGTTCTCATAAACATAACACCACAGATGTTGACTATTACAGTAAAGAATGGGTAAATTTAGGTGGCCAATGTACAAGCTGATTTATAAAAAAAAAATTACACAGTCTTATAATTTTAGGTGGCCATTTGTTAATTAAAAAAATTCATGTTCATTTAGCAACTCTTTCATAAGGCATAAGTTAGCAGTGAAGTAGACTTGAAATAAACGTACTTTACTTGGTTTCTGGGGGCCCTGAGTGGCCTAGTGGTCTAAAGTGCTCACTGTTTTATGGATCATTGCCATCTCACCTCTGTCTGCGTGGATTTGAGTCTCAGATTTGGCCAGTGTGGGTATGTGAGAAAGCTTGCCAGTAGCTTCTTGTGGGTCGGTGGTTCTTTCCGGGGTTTTCCAGGGTTCTTCCTCCACCATTAATACTGGCTGCCATGTATTGCCTATCTTGTGCTGAAAAAGGGCATTAAACCCTACAACAACAACAACAACTACTTGGTTTCTGGGCATAAGTTCAATTACTAACATGATTATAGAAGATGCAAACTTTGAACACTTAATGTTTATTCATTGTAACAACAGTAACAGTTAAAATTGTTGAAGTGAATGTGATGTAAACAGTGCTAAGTGGTGCTCATTTGGCATGTTAATTTACATTTACATAAGAATTAAAGTTGTTTTACAGTTAATACAGTGTATAATATCTGCCCAGAGCAAAAATGATAACAAGCAAATAGAAGGTAGTTGTAATCTAATCATAATCATCACCCTGTAATCGTAATCATGGTTTCCAAATAAAGTGTAATCATAATTATAATCATCAGTGCCAAACAATCTGTCATTGTAATCAATTGTAATCGAGCACCCATAATTGACCCCTTGTCTGGTCAACATATTTAGGTTTAAATGAACCAATAGCAGTCTGCTCTCCAATCGCTATGAAGTCTTTTAGGTTTGGATAGGCCAGTAGCAGTCTGTTTCCAGTCATTACAATGTCAGCATATTTCGGTTTAAATGGACCAATAGAAGTCTGCTCTCCAAGTCACAACAGACTCATTTTGGTTTAAATAGACAGTAACAGCCTGCTCTCCAAGTCACAACAGAGTCATTTAGGTTTAAATAGACCAGTAACAGCCTGCTCTCCAAGTCACAACAGAGTCATTTAGGTTTAAATAGACTAGTAACAGCCTGCTCTCCAATCATGGCAAAATCAGCATATTGAGGTTTAGGATAGATTGGTAATAAACTGAAGTTCAGCAGACAAGCTTAGGTGTCTCTTTAAACAACTGTTCCTGATTTAGTTGTCTCCAGAGAAACTGTTCCTAATTTTGTTTTATCTCCAAACACCTGTTTCTAATTTTAGTTGTCTTTCAAACAAGTGTTTCTAATTTATTGTTTGCCACACCAATATTATAATTTCTGTGGCATTGTCAGATGGGAACATGATTTAGTTTGGTATAGTAACACTAGTGTTGAATTACATGAATCAAACAATGAGACTGTACATTTTGGTTTCAGAATGAGGGCAGTTCCTATTAACAGATGCTTTTAGTTTGGAAATGATAATAATTTTGAAGTGTGACCCATTTAAGATGAGTTGCATGACATTAAAGGTGCTTGCACAGATGCGTATATGGGCAGGATCATGTAATCTCATTACAGGTAGGGTACATGATATTATAATTCATGACCATTTTCTGTGGAACCCTTGATATTTGATAAATTTGCTTAATTGAAATCCTGAGTTATCAATATATGTTAGTCACAGAAGATCTCTACATGATATTTTTCCCCACTTAGTGTCAGCATTCGTCCAAATATTTTGACTTCATGTAACACACAACAGGTCTAATGGGTTTTAAGACATAGCTCATAAGTTAAGCAAGAAAAATAATGTTTATCATTGATGAACCATGAATTCGATTTTACTAACTTTGATCAATGGCACTTTTTTCTATATATTCAGGTGGCATGTTTTCCAAAACAGAAATGTCAGAAGTTTTAACAGAAATATGTAAAATAGATCCTAATTTTGACAACCAAAAGTTCATAATGATGTGTGAACAAGAAATAATACCAAATGTTTTAGAGGTAAGTTTGAATATCTTTTTTTCTAGGTAAATGACTTAAGGTTCAAACCTTTTATTGTATACAATTACCCATACATGTAGCTTTCTTCCCCCCATCTCCCCAGGAATTGTTTGATTGTTTGATATTCCAATAATTATTTTTCAGCCAGTCAGTTGCCTATATCAGTTTTCACTTTTCTCTGTTTCTACATAGATACATCTGAATGTAAGCAGGACTATTTTAAATGTCCAGATTTTGAGAGAGGACAATTACAAGAGAATTTTTGTTACCAATGGTTAAACATTAAAATTATTGTCTGAGGGAATTGAAGTAAATGTCTGTGGCCAATATGTTGAATACCTATAATGTTTTTCAGTGTTTAATTTATGGGATGAACAAACTTGCATCATTTATCTGTGCTTAAGTCATATAGCACATAATTTACAGTGCTTCATCTTCAACAACATGCCAGTTTACAAATATAGACTAGAACACATAGGCATTCTCTTTGCATGTCAAAACTGAGCACTTGGCAAAGACACTTAATTCTTTATGACATGTGATCTGAACTTCCCATTGCCAGATGGTGGTTGTAGTAATTTCCTCTGTTGACATCTGCAGGGCAAAGTTGTTCACATGAGCTGATGTAAACATGGAAAATATTGTCTTATTCAAGGAATTGTTAGGGGACAAATGAGTAAATGGACTGAGAGATAAGTTAGGCAGGAGGAATAATGGGAAGAAAAAGATGTTTAGTTGAAACAATAATTGATGCACTACTAAATATGAAAAGTCTTAGTTAATTTAATGGATAGTTACAGTGCAATTGTACTGAAAGACATTTCAGAGCCCTGTCAGCATCATTATCCAGTCCAACAATTTTTAGAATTCTCAAGGATAAAACTTTGAAATGGAATGATAGACTTCACGGTTACCAAACTTCACAGACACATTCATCCCAAGGTCAAATTTGTCCTAAATGAAAATGATACCCATTGGACCTTAAGTATAGCTATCAAGGCTGCCATTTTGAAATCCTGGTATAGGTAGTACGCCTAAATGTCAAGGTTATGTTAACATGGGGTTTTCACTAAGACTTCTTATGATATCTAGTTTGACCTAAATGAAAATATGCCCCTCTGACATCCAAAATGGCTGACATGATAGCCATTTTGAAAATCTTGTTATCTCTGACCTCTCCAGAATGGATAGTCATTCTGCTTTGGAGTTTTCACTAAAAGACTTATTATATTGTCTTGTTAGTCCAATTGAAAATGATGCTCATCTGATATCTATATGGTTGCTTTAGTGGCCATTTTGAAAATATTGTCACTTCTCTTTCTGAACATATGATTGGGGTTTTCACTAAAGGTGTCTTACAATGTCTAGTTATCCAAAATGAAAAGTGTGCTGACCTGAAAACCAGTCTGGAGACAGTCTTGTTATTTGCTCTTCCAGAAGGATGGAAGGTCATATTGACAAGAGATTTTCCCTGGAGACTAATTATGATGTCTAGTTAGTTCTAAATAAAAATGATGCCAATGTTGTTTTCACCACTCCTCATTGGAAAGTCGTATCAACATGGGGGTTTCAAAAGAAGGCATCTTTTATGTTGTCCAATTGGTCCTAAATAAAAACAATGCTGATACCAGAGCACATGGTAAAATGTTTATTGCAGTAAAGTTAGACAAAGTTAAAGTGGCAAAACTGTCAAAAGCAAATAAGATGTCATTATTTTACTGTTATTTGTGCATTATGTGCTATTATTTTCCTTGGTCCCATAAAAATGTTGTTTCTCCCAAATTTAGAGGGTGGGAGACATAGTGTCCCATGCTCTTGGGATCCTAGAGGCATACATGCCATGTCTTCCAGGTTGTCGGGTAGTCTTTTGATTTTTGACAGATCTTTTGACCAACCAGTTTGCCAAGAAAAACTCCCAGGAAATAAAAGAATCTGCTGAGCATAAGTATTTCAAGCTAAAACAACATCTGCCAAGCATAGGTACTTCCAGCTAAAAGAACATTTAATAGACTGCTCACGACTGTTGTCATCCGTCAAATTGTTATCAACCGAACAAATCAAATCATGGCTCATAACATGCGTGGATGCATTTATAGTACACACATAAGTTGTTTTACTCCTCAGCATTTCAGTATTAAGTAATGTGTCGTGTATAACTGATTACATGCAACCTGACTAGTATAAAACAGTTCTTTAACTATTTGGAAATATCATAATTTTGGTACCATATTGGAACATTCTGATGGATTTAAAGGAAAATACACCATTAAAAAAGAAATGTAGCTAGTTCAACAGTGCTTAGAGAGACAAATTTAAATCTGTAAAGTGTAGAGAAAAGGGAGAAGTCTTTGTGCATGACCTGCAACACACATCTGAACATTTCTAGTAGGGGAAAAAATTATTTTGCAAGGCACTTGAAAAGTATGCAGCACACTTCAGGTGAAAAATCATCATATAACAAAGATGCTGAGAAAATGGGGAGCAGAGTGAATAGATGCCCTGAGAACCTTAAAAACCCCGAGATGAAACTGATGTACCATTTTTTCTATATATCATGGAACCACTGAATGACTTTAATAATATGTTCCAGGTTGGTGATGAAATGGCGAGATACCTCCATGTGGAGATGCAACAAATTCTACAGAAATTCAAGATAAAGTATGTGAAGACAGGTGTTGTCACTGCATCAGCCAGCATTATGGAGGTCAACTTTATGTTGACAGAAAACTGGCATGACAATTATTTCTTAGCAGTAGGTCAGACATTTCATGGACAGCAATCCAAATGACATTTCTCCAACCCAGCTGAGCTGCTCCTTCAGGAATGTGAGGTAGTTCTATGATGAAGTTACAGTAAAGATGATAGCAAATTTCCATTTCATGGACAGACCCTGAAGGCCCTTGGTTACCAGAATCCTGAGAGGAGATAGGAGATTTTAGTAGAAGCTGTGCTTTAGCTGAGTGACAGACTAGATATAGCAAGCATCAACTTGAAGATGAGTTCAGGGACTTCAGCTCTCAGACCTGCCAGTTTCACTTAGAGAGAAACATCATTGTATGTCATCTCAGCAGACATGAGCAGGATTTTCACACCCTTGAAGAAATCCAGATTTCCAAATACAGTCAAGCTGTCTGTGGCAGCACTCAGCTTGCCACGCAGTAATGCAGACTCGGAGTGCTGTTTGAGCATGTTGAGGAAGAATCAGATGGACGACTGGAAATTTATATGGCAAAATTGTGTCATCATTAATATCTTGTAAGATAAATGCAAACTGTGACTGTCTTAGAAATGCAAAGTGTGATTGTTTTGAAATCAGACTGTAAAATGATTTGGGTATTATTGCAAAAAGAGCTTCTCTACAAGACTGAAAGACAAAACATGTTCCAAAAAAAAACTAAGTTTGTTTTGAGTGAGGTACCAGTGCGTCATAAGTTTCTGAAGGACAGATAATCATTCTTGTGAAGGTTCATCAATTATTTTTTGTGACATTAAGAAAATAACATGTTAGAAAATTCATGAAGTTGAGTAACTATTATTCACTATAGTTAATTTACTTAGTTTTGGTGTGATGTACACTTTCATGCTTAATGTTATGACAAATATGGTTGTTATGCTAATCTCCCTGATTTGGACTGAATCTTCTGGATTGTGAACACTAATCTGCCTGATTTGGACCCAATCTCCCTGATTGTGAACACTAATCTCCCTGATTTGGACCCAATCTTCTGATTGTGAACACTGATCACCCTGATTTGGACCCAGTCTCCAGGATTGTGAACACTGATCACTCTGATTTGGACCCAATCTTTTGATTGTGAACAGTTATCACCCTGATTTGGACCCAATCTTCGACTGTGAACACTGATCACCCTGATTTGTACCCAATCTCCCAGACTGTGAACAGTGATTTCCCTGATTTGGTCCCAGAAAATTGGCACGTATGTAGATGCAGCACTGTATAAACTGCTTTATAATAAATTTGGCTAATTGAGTTATAACTTCAGATACAAAATGACAAGGAAGATTTATTGGCTTTATTGTTGATGGTTAAATAATAAATTTTCAGATTTTTAAGAAGTTAGCATTTTTCAAACCTAAGCAAGATATATTTTTCCTTCAAGAATACAAGATATCTTGCCAATTTATGAAATCAAACTCCAGTTTGTTTTGGCATGGAAGCTTCGTAGTACGTAAGTAGTTAAATTATTGTAAAATTTTGGGAGTCGTGCCATGACTGCCTATATTTAAATTCATGTTATAACAAGGCTTGTTGTTGCTGGGCTTCCCAGGGTAGACTACTCTTGCACCCTGTCCAGTTTCTCCTTTTGTTGAACTGGCTATTGCGCACCTACATGGGTGTGTCAACCAAGAAGTCACGGTATGATTGTCTCCACTGGCAACACATTGGTGATACAGTACCTCAGGTGACAAGGAGGCACACATGCACCTTCTCTTTGCTTGGATGTTTGAAACCTCCTTACCAACTGAGTTCATCATATTCCAGGCAAGAAGGAATGGAAGATATAGTCTCTGCACTGATCTGTAGCAAAGTCCTATTCAGATTGTACAGGAGACCCTTGGTGGACTTGTTTGTGACAAGGCTGAACAACAAGCTCCTGTGAGGGCCAGGGTGTATGCCTTCAGTTTCATGTGGGATCCTCTGCTTGCTTATGCCTTTCCACCATTTACAATGATCCCACTAGTGCTCCACAAAGTCAGGATGTCCACTGCTCAGTTCAGTTTGATAGCCGCTTTTTGACCCTGGTGATTGTGATTCATTGATCCTTTCAACTAGTTTGGTAAACCAGCCCAGGATTTTGCCTCAGAGGGGCTTCTGCATGACAGCCCCCAGTTTCTCTACCTTCATGCTTGGCACTTCTCAAGCAGTCTATCTACCAGGACAAGTTTTTTAGCAGAGTTGCCTAGTGCATCATTCAGGTCAATGGATACTCCACATCTAAGGTCTATGACACCAGGTGGAGAATCTTTTGCAATTGGTGCAGTAGGAAATGCATAAATCCCAGCTGTCCCTCTTTGAGTGCAGTGGCTGTTTTTCTTTTATTCCTATTCAGTGAGAGAGAATACTATCTGTCTACTATAAAGGGTTACAGGTCAGCTGACAGTTTTCTTGCTTATCTTAGCTTTTGCTCAACAAAGGAGTGAGCTTCATGCCCAGTCTGTAGAAAAAGATTGTTTGCAGCTCAGTGGCAATTATGAATTGATTTCTTTCCTTTGCCAGCCAGGTTTTTTTTAAAAGCCAAATCCCAAAAGTTTGAAAACATGGGTTCAAAAGTTGTAAAAATTGTAAAATATATGTAGTGGCATGAATCTCTAATCATGATATGAATACAGATGTGCTGATCATGGTGCTAATAGTGTATCTGTTAAAGGAAAGCCTTGTTCAGAAGGTTCACAAATTTGTATTTAAAAACATTGCTGTCATGATCTGATAATCTAATCAGCTCATTTACCCATGACCTTGATAAAGTGTACAAAATTTCTTCTATTTCACAGTGGGGGCATAATAACAAATCATTGTTCAAGTCCTTTTCTTACTTCAGGGTTTGGCAAGTTGATTTCATTTTTATGTTTATACAGCTCTCCCTGATTACAATGTACATCATTTTCACATGATCCCAGGTATAACATGGTTGCACTAAGAACCACGTGACCAAAATCAGTTGGAGCTGAAAGAAAACAAGAAGAAGCTTGGTCTTATATCTTCATTTCCATCAAAACACCATTATTTAAAATATTTTGATTGTGCCTAATGTACTGCAGTTCAGTATATGAAACTATTTCAATGTATCTAGGTTCTATACATAATGTGGTTCTCAATTTAGCCTAGTTTGGCTTATAACATAGGTGGTGGTTATAGGCCCTGACTACAGTATTATAATGAGGGAAAGCGGTAATTGGTAATGTCTTATCAAACGTGTTTAATTCTGTTACATGAAACCATAACCAACATACTCTACAACATATGTTTGATGTTTAAAAATTATTTTTTACAGGCTATAATGCGAGGAGATTTAGAAGTTCTGAAAGATTGGTGCTATGAAGCTGTAAGTATTTTTGCCTTACTTGCAGAAGTGAGACATACAAATAACTTATTGGTTTTGACAGCGACAGCATTATACCGATTAGTTTAGTAACTCTTTTGGTTCAGTTGTTAAGGTGTTGTACCTGTATCCAAAAGGGTGTTGGTTCGATTCCCACTATTTGAACAGCTTGAATCTACTGCAGTGATGTGTCCTTTAGTGAGGCACTTACTCTTTTTGCATAGCACAGTAAAGCCTTCGAAGTGTAGCTGTGCCATAATCACCAAACCTAATGAAAGCAAACTTTCCTAAAGTGAAGCTTTTCTAGTGTTGAGCTGCTCTATGCTTTTGCAGCCAAGACAACTGCTATTAGCAGAGTGGTATTGAAGTTGTCAGGTTTATTTGGATTTTATATATGTGTTTTAACCGTACTGGTAATAGACCAGAATAGCCTATGGGATGGCCTATTGACCCTCACCAGTTCATCATTGTCCATTAGAACAGATTTGTTGACAATCAAACCACATAAAGTATATGGGGGATTGTCATAAAACTTTTTGGTCGTAAATAAAAGTTATGCTACCCTGACATCTGGTATTGTTGCGTTAGCAGCCATCTTGAAAATCTTGTTATCACTACTCCTGAATGGAAAGTCATATTGACATGGGGTTCTCACCAGAAGACTTCTCTAAATGTGTTGTTGGTACGGAAGAAAAATGGTGCTTCTTACAGTTTCTCATCCATGCAGTCTACCTGTTTTGCTGACCTTACTATTTCTATCTTAGTCTGGTTATCTCAGACCTGCTGTGTCAGTCATGGTGTCCATGTGCAAGAAATGATTTTAGAAAGAAACCCTTGATGTCTTCTGCTGTGCCTGATGGAGTTGTTATAAAATCCAACAACAACAACAACAAGAGATATATAACAAAGAAATTCACACGTAAAGCAACTTAAGGTCTCTCCAATTTTGATAACACCCTACAAAACATTTAGCCCCCCCCCCCCCCCCAGCTATATGATAGAGCTGCAGACACACAGGCAATGCACATCACTGGCCACACAAATCCTCGTGGGGAGACATAATTTAACCCCTTGACTGGGATTACCTTGTCTTAGTCCAAATCCCAACATGGATTCTATTAGTCTAGTTGGGCCTAAATATAAATGGTACTGAGTAATGTTGGCTATCTTAAAAATCTTGTTTATACTCTATAAGGGATGGTTGTATTGGCATGAAGTTTTCACTAAATTGCTACTTAATGCAATTAGTGAAGCAAATGTGATCTCCCAAAATTTGAAAAATCTTATAAATGCTGCTGCTTCAAAATGGATAGCGATACGAACATTTAACCAAATGAAACCTTCTTTCTTGCCATTTGCATACTTGATTTGACCATAAGTCTTGCTAAAATGACCCTTAACTAACAGTCTTGCCAACCCATTTGACCATAAGTCTTGCTGAAATGACCCTTAACTTAAAGAATAATAGCAAAATTATGAAAATATGATTGTTGATGTCAGACATTAACCTGACCTTGTTGGTTCAGGATACAGGTTTTCATACTAGATTCAGTGTAGTTGGTCAGGGAACCTGACTAACATTACAGGAGTATGCCAGATGGTTTAATATACTCATGTTGTGCAAAATGTCTGATCAAGCTTTTAGTATTATATTATTGCATTTTTAGAAGTTTCATCCAACAAATGAAAACCTGTTGAAGGCAAAAAGGAGAATCAACTTCCTGAAACGTTCAAACAGCAAAGAAGGAAAAATGGAATATTCAGACTTGACCATGATTGCAAAAATGGCAACCATTACATTCATTGGACATCATATTGCCTTGATTGAGTATTGCTCATGGCATGGGATAGTATTTCCACTGCCAAGTGAAATTTAAGAAAAAGAACAATAGATTGTGTCAAGTTCGGAGATCTAGCAAGAAGCCATTGACCTCAATGAAGTTTGGAACTGTAGTTTATGAACCTGAACTGGTGGTCATTAAATTTTAAGTATACTTTGCAAATGTTTTAGTTGAACATGATTTCTGTATTGTATTGTCCCATGTTGCCATCTCTACATCAAATACACGTAAGAAGTTTTAAAGTGAATGTTTCTAAGTTAGCTGTACAGGATATATCACTACACCTTACTTGAAACTGGTTTGAATTATGGAAAAATATTGATTGCTTTGCTGAGAATGTGTTATTAGGGTTGACAGGTCTGCATGTAATTCTACATAAAAATGATACTAATCTAAACTCCAAAATGACTACCTTGAATAGCATCTTGAAAATCTTGATATGACTACATGTCCTGAATGGATGGTCTTATCAGCATGAACACTATTCTGATAGTATGTAGCTGTTTCTGAATGATTATGGTGTTCATCTGGCTTCCAATATGGCATAGTTGCCATCTTGAAAATCTTGATGTCACTACTCATCTTGAATAAATAATGACATTTAGTTTTGACTACAACACTTATTGCTATAATTAATAGGTTCTGAATGACCACCAACATATCCACACTTTTAAGGAGGAGTTTTGAAAATCAGACCTAACTGATCAACTGAGAAGAGTTAGGTCAAAAATATTACTTGCATTTTCTATGTCTGATATAAGATAGAGAGTATTATGCAATGGTGTCTATCTGTCCAGCTGTTACCAGTTTAGTTCCCGAACAATAATTTTGGTTGTCTGCATGTACAGTTACCTTCCTTAATGGATGACTTGCACTGGGGGTAATGAAGAACCCTATCAGTATCTATCTCAAAAACTTGAAGGTCATGGTCATTGTAACTGAAAGAAGGAAATGGTTTTGCATAATTAGTTGAGTTCTCTGCCATTTATATGTACTTGGTGTAAGGAAGAATCCTATTGATTTCAGGGTCTACAGATCAAAGATCAAGTTACTGTGATTGAAAGAAATATGGTTCATGCACAATAACTTGAGTTCTCCATGATCTGTGGTTACCAAACTTTGTGGATGGTTTGGATTTGGAGTAAGGAAGAACCCTATTGATTTTGGAGTTGAAAAGTCAATGTCACCTTGATTGAAAGAAGAAAAATTGTTTCCACACAATAATGTTAGTTCTGCATGACATATCTCAAACAAACTTTGTACATAGAAGACTATTGATTGGGGAATCAAAAGGTCATAGTTCATGGTCACTAACTGAAAAAAACCAATGCTTTCTGCAGAAGAATATTTATTTTACATAATAGACATGGCCCATACTTTGAGAATTGCTTACACATAGACTAAGGAACAAGCCGATTTGTTTTGGGATTTTAAAAAATTTCAAAGGACAAGTCACTTGGAACATAGCTGTGGTTGCTGATTGTCACTTTTCACATTTGAATACAAGAGGGCATGTTGCATTATTGATGATTACACTGAACTGAATTGAAAGACTAAAACATGAATTTCACTTAACAACTGTTTAATTGGTCTTTATTTCTTAAAGTGCTGTCACGTGTAGGAATTATTAATTGATCACAGTTTGGTCATATATGTTATTTACAGTGTACTGAGAATTTTTGTTACCAAGAAAGTGTAATATATGGCTTCTTATTAAAAGTTACGAATTTCATGATGTTGCTTCTGAACACTCACCACCATTACAAATTTGATTGCAATTTTAATTTTGTTCAAGAAACGTGCCTATTTTTAGGACAATTTTTACAAGAAAAAAGTCCTCCACACCTGTCCCTTGCATTATATGCAGGACCAAGAATTATTAGAGTGTGCTATATATATATATATATATATATATATATATATATAAAGGTTTCAGATTGGGCATGTAGTTTGGCAAACTCTTGCATTTATGGAAAAAGTGTTTTGAAAACTAATTGAATAAAGGTTGTAAAGATGCATTGTTATGTGTAAATTTTTAAGCTATATAATCACGATTAATCTGCTAGAAAAATTATTTGGGATAGGAAACAAATATTTTGATCAGCATCTCCCCATTTCCTTGCTCTTTCAATTTCCATTTAAATTTATGTTAAAAAAGATGTACATGCGTTTGAAAATCAGCTAAATGGTTCTTTTAATGAACTGATTGGAATGCACTGTTAGTGGTATTTTGCGTCTTGTACAGTACTGTCTTGATAAGATTTGTATTTAATAAAACTGATGTTTAATTGAAGTCATCATGACCTCTCTTCTTTAGATTTAAGCAAATGCTTTACAGCGTTAACTTAATTGCTAGATAGTTTCTGTATTATATTGACCCTTACAAATGGAAGTGGAGATACAATATCCATATATCTGTCCATCCATCCATTCACTTTATAACTTTAAAGCCATTTTAGGTTAAGGGATGAAACTTGCTAGACTTGTATGAAAATGTGTTTTGTATTACATTGTGCATCCTGTATTCAATATCAAGGTCATGACTCTATATTTTACATTTCCATTACACTTTCCATTCTACTGTACAACTTTATAGCCATTTGAGATTATGGGATGAAACTTGGTACACTTGCACATTATCCTAGAACATGTTTCATGTTCCACATTGGGAGTCCTGTCTTAGAGGTAAAGATCATTGCTTAGCATATATTTTATATCACACTTTCCCTTCCACTTAATACCTTTAGAACTGTTTGAGGTAAAGGGATTAAAACTGGGAATATCTATACATCTTTACTAGAAGGTATGCCTCTTACCCCATTGGGGGGGCCAATCTTGAAGGTAACAGCTCAATATTGTATGTTTTCCATAACTTTCTGTTCCACTTTATAACTTTAGAACAGTTTGAGGTTAAGGGATGAAAACTTTGTATAGCTAAACATAATTACTAGAAGGTTTGTCTCGTACCTCATTGGAGGTCCAGTCTTCAAGGTAACAGTTTAGTATTTTGTTTTCCATCACTTTTCCACTTTACAACTTTAGAGCTATTTGAGATTAAGGGATGAAAACTTTGTATAGCTAAACATAATTACCAGAAGGTATGTCTCATACCCCATTGGAGGTCCAAACTTCAAGGTAACAACTCAGTATTTTATGTTTTCCATCACTTTTCCACTTTACAACTTTAGAGCTATTTGAGATTAAGGGATGAAAACTTTGTATAGCTAAACATAATTACCAGAAGGTATGTCTCATACCCCATTGGAGGTCCAAACTTCAAGGTAACAAGTCAGTATTTTATGTTTTCCATAACTTTCTGTTCCACTTTATAACTTTAGAACAGTTTGAGATTAAGGGATGAAAACTTTGTATAGCTAAACATAATTACTAGAAGGTTTGTCTCATACCTCATTGGAGGTCCAGTCTTCAAGGTAACGGTTTAGTATTTGATGTTTTCCATCACTTTTCCACTTTACAACTTTAGAGCTCTTTGAGATTAAGGGATGAAAACTTTGTATAGCTAAACATAATTACTAGAAGGTTTGTCTCGTACCTCATTGGAGGTCCAGTCTTCAAGGTAACGGTTTAGTATTTTATGTTTTCCATCACTTTTCCACTTTACAACTTTAGAGCTATTTGAGGTTAAGGGATGAAAACTTTGTATAACTAAACATAATTACCAGAAGGTATGTCTCATACCCCATTGGAGGTCCAAACTTCAAGGGAACAACTCAGTATTTTATGTTTTCCATCACTTTTGCACTTTATAACCTTAGAGCAGTTTGAGATTAAGGGATACAGTCTAGTACACATATAGGTCATCATTAAAAGGTGTGTCAGATCCCACATAGCAGTTGCTGCCTTCAGGGTCATGACGGTAAATGTTGAATGTTTCTATTACACATTTCATTACACTCTGTACTTGGGAGATTAATTGATGAAACTTCATATAACATAATCATTAAAGTGTGTGTTACATACTACATTGGGGGTCCTTTCTTCAAGATCAGGGTCACAGGTCAGTATTAGCAGGCTTCTCTTTCTGCTTTAAATCAGAAAAGTTGTTTGAAGAACAGGGATGAACCATGGTACACATGTGCTTCTGATTTTTATGGCATTTCATGTATCTCAGTTATGATTTTCTGTTCATGGTCATTAGTACAGTTTTTTTTAAATACTCTTTTCTGCACTTTCTTGAATACTTTTCAACATAGACTAGTGAAACTTGTTTACTTAATGTCTGCCCAGTAACTGTATAACTCAATCTGAAAGGTCATGAAGTTCATTATTGTGAATTTCATTGACTTCAATGAATGTAGGGGACAAAAATTCACTGAAGTTTTGCTTGTTCTTTTATTTCAGCCATACAACACTCTTGCCCACCCAATTAATACAGCCAGGAGTGCTGGATATATCATAGATAATAAAGTTTTAGACATCAATCATGTAGATGTAAGTATTTAGAAACTGGTTTTCAGTTCATATAATAGAATCTACAGCATTAGATAATCAGAGGTATGTAATATAGTGGATTCTATTTCAAGCATTTTTAGTAGGTTGATGTAGGTCATTTGGAGACCAACCTTCTTGGACAGAATGTATTAGTGTCATGATGTTACTGAAAAATTATTTTTAGAACCGTGATTTAACACTTCACAATGTTAAACACTAATATAATTGAGTAATGCCAAGTCTCTAACTTTATGTGATAAATGTAATCTTAAGCTCGTGTTCATTTGAAATGAATTGTACGAAACCTGTTGAATAATATAAGGTTGCCACTCGTGGCATATAGGATCATCCAACATGTTGAATAAATTTAATATCAGCATTTGTGTAAGATCTGCAGTATTGTTTACGCCCATTAGAACATATCTACATATGACATTTACCTTCATTTATTGCACTACTGTGAAAAAAATCTGAAGGTGTTTCAGATTGTATGGGGTCAAGTGTATTGCCCCTCCCCATCAAAACACTTTGAGTCTTAACCTCACTCTAGAGGGCATATTTTTCTGGTCTGACTTTGCTAAAAATTGAAAATATAGGCTTACGTCATGAAGACCTCAGATGCGTTCAAGGAGTTCTCCATACTTTTCGAGAGGTTCTTTGAGATCTGCTATGAAAGTGGTGCTTGACAGACATGATTTACTTCTCAGAGACTGTTTCTAATCAAATTTTGATAAAACTTGGTAAGCAGGTTTATATCATCAAGATCGTGGATTACTTTGTGAGCTAGAATTAAACGTTCACTTTGGCAATATTTTTTTACAGATTGTTGTAAAGTACATTATGATCATATAATACTGAAGAAGAATTCTTAGTGAAATGGTCCACTGTTAAGTTATGTAAGTCAGGTGAACAATATTGGGTCTACTTGCTAAGGACATGGTTGTTATTATTTAAAAAAGATATATTTGGGACTCTTTGAAAGGGTATGATATCCATCTTTTTACTTAACATTTCTGTCAATTTATTTTGATTTCATGATTTCAAGAATGTCACAAACATAGTCCATGCAGCTAAATCAGCCCACTACAGTACTAAAATCATGGAAAGTTCCAGCTGCAAAGAGCTATTTGAGATTACTAACAAGCTGATGTCAAGGAACAAATGTACACCACTTCCATCTACCTTCCCTCTAGTCGACCTTCCGGACCTGTTTGCAAATTTCTTCCGTGACAAAGTACAAACCATCAGAGATAAACTTGACAACAAAATTTCAGTTGACTCGTCGTCACCATACAATTGTGATACAGAATTTCAGCGGCAACCATTAGCAGCATTTGAACCTGTCTCTATGGATTTAGTACGTACAATCGTGATGAAGAGTGCACCAAAGTCATGTGAACTGGATCCGATTCCGACGTCACTGCTGTTAGAGTGCTTGGATCCAATACTGCCTTCACTAACTGATGTTATTAATACCTCTCTCTCATCTGGGGAATTCCCATCATTTTACAAAACTGCCATTGTAAAACCTCTGCTGAAGAAACCAACACTCGACCATAATGATTTAAAGAACTACCGCCCAGTTTCTAATCTCCCATTCATGTCAAAATCTTAGAAAAAGTTGTTCTATCCCAACTTGTATCTCATCTGAATTCAAACAGTCTTTTTAGCAATGTACAGTCTGCATATCGCCCTTGCCACAGTACTGAAACTACTCTTCTGAAAGTGGTCAATGACCTTCTCT
>JAECUM010006959.1:0-105815 GCA_016617855.1 Megalonaias nervosa
ATATATATATATATATATATATATATATATATATATGAAAATCTTCATATTCACTTTTATGTGGCATAACCATTCAACTGGAAAATGGGGATGACGAGCAAACACATTTATTATTCTTACGTACTCAACATATTCTCGAAGTCGCATATACTACAATGAAACATATAAAGATAGCGGTGCAGGCCACTGAAAATAAATTTATTATCTACAAGACTTTTGCCTATTGTTAACTTTTACAACACAAGGCAAAACAATTAAGAAACAGTTCTTTATTTAAGAAAATTCTCATTATTTAAGACAATTCTCTGTTAATGATGGCAATATTTAGCTTCATTTATTCCTTCAAAACTCGTATAAATGTTTTGGCCTTTGCATGTTTTAATTTACATCCTACAGAGTATGAATCGAAAGCATTTGTCTAAGAAGATTGTATAATAAATTAGTTATTCTAGGAATATCCTTGCTGGCATACAGGGAGGCTGTAAAGAGAGGGGAAATCAGTTTTACATGCAGGCCATGCAGAAACTTGAATTAGGTATGATAAAAAGCAACTAAAATATAAGAAATCATTTTTACCATGTATGACCATGGCGGTGGTAGGTGAGGACAAAGACGAGCAGGTGAACCCAGCGTTTATTCGAGGCAAATTTTGCATTTAATAAATAAATCTTAATCGTTTACAACAGGTTTCTGTGACCATACCTGTATCAGATGAAGACCAAGACGAGCCAGTAGACCCGCCTTTTGGAATTAAGTGTAAGTGCTTAAACTTCATAACGCGACACGAGGAATTTTAAGGACACTTGTAATAAGGTAAACAACAGTAAATTCATGTGCATGGCGTATTAATGTTGTAAAGAACAACTACTGTCCAGTTCTGTACATGTGCGCGTATCTAATCCTTACATTACCAATATTGGTTTGTTTGTTTGTGTCTTTAACGTACATTTAACAATTTGAGTCATATGGCTACGATGTCTGCAGTTTAGCAGCTTATAGTGATGTCTAACCTGTAGGGCATCATGCCGCAGACATGTGGCATCATGTGTCACCCAGTCACATTATCCTGACACCAGGCCAACCAGTCCTATCACTAACCTCTTCGTGCTGACCGCCAAGCGAGGCAACTGTTAGTACCATTTTTTAAAGTCTTCATTATGACTAGGCCCGAGTTCGTATCCTCGACCTCTCGCATCCTAGGCGTAAGCTCTAACCACTTAAGCAACCGGAGCGGTAACTGAAGCAATATAAATTAGGAGTTGTTATAAAAAGTTTACGTTCGACAATTACCTGGTTACAAATGTCATTATATATCTCACTGCAAAGTATGTTATATGGAAGATAACATAGATGTGATGGGAGTTACTAAGTATGACATTTTTAATCTAAAACTACCCTGATTTGGCTATTGGCGCTATTATTGGGGGGAGGGGGGAGGGGGACAGCCCGGATACATCCAGCGAGAACCACCAACCTACCGTAAGCGAGTAGCAAGCTTTCTCACATGCAAAATATCAACCTGTCTGACATTGGAATTAAACCTACGGAGGTGAGCTGGATGAATTCATAAGGCGATGCTTTAAACCACTCGGTCATCGACTGCCTTAATATTTATATTTCCATAAGTCACAAGATGCCGTTATACATATGACAAAAATTAAAAAATTTCATCATCTGGTGCGAAGAAAAATAGAAAATGGAATGGTTTTTATTGTTTATTTCATAGATCCCTAGTGTTAGCGAGTTGTCGAATGATATTCCTGTGGCCGAGTCACTGAAATTGAAGTGGATCCTTATGGTGCGAGTACGATTGTCCACATTCCCGACACAGACACATCATTCGACATCAGCGATAGAAACATTGGTCCAGTGAATCTTATTGAAGAAGAGTACGTATATGCAAGTAATACTAGTAACATTTGCAAAGAATATGAGAAACGTTATTACAAACTTGATTTTAAACTCCTTGGTAATCATATACAAACATGAAACATGTGCAACCGCTATACTTCCTTAAAACATAAATGCATCAATTTTGTATGATTGCTTGCATAAAATTGTTTATTTCAGGTCAATGCACGATGTTTTGACTGAGACGATGTTCGTGTACCGTGGGATAACGTATACAATCCTGGACGGAACTTCACAGAAACATACCCGGCTACTAGTGTCCAGTTTTGGTTATTCATATGGGGTAAAGGTGGGTGAGAAATGCAAAATTATAAATAATAATGTTGTGTATGTCTTGTTGAAAAAGTGTGTGTGTGTGTGTGTGTGTGTGTGTGTGTGTGTGTGTGTGTGTAAAAGGCGCGAAACGGGGACATCAGTGTGAATACGCACCAACAGACCGGGGACAAACCTCGAAACTGGGATGTCCCCGTTTTGTAATGTCGGCTTAAATGGAATGCCAAGACCTTACTTAATGATATTAACCTTAAAATAAGCGTATCTGCGCATCTTCCCGTTTTGTCGGTATATATTTTTTTTCTTCAGATCATGCTATGTACAACAATACACATGTCCCACTCGACTCAAAACCACATGTGTATCAATCGGAAAACTGTGTCCCCGTTTACGCTGTAAAAATTCACACTGTCTTTCTGTTGGCTTGCGCACTTCGCTTCCGAATTATTCACCAAAGATGGGATCAAGAAGAGCTAACAGGATTTAAATCATTTATGTAAACATAGACAAATATATATGATCTATTTTCTTTTTTAACACAGAGGACAATATTGATATACATGTTTATTAATGGGTAGTCCAATGTTCATAACACATTTCGCCAAATTAGATCAGGAACACAAGAAAACTGAATAAAAGGTTTCATGCAAATATTATGCACGCATTTTACGATGGGCAAGAGATGCTAGTCGTTCATCTGTGCTTGTATATTTTATTTCCGATTTAACTCTGAGCCATTCACATTTGGATAACAAATACACTGGAAAAGATCAACACAGATTTTAGTTCATTCAGATGTGGTTAGAAGCATAACAATGAACAGTCTACATGGTAACCAAAACATAATACCATTTCTTTCCTCCAATTGACCGCATTAGAGTTAAATCCGATAAGTTAAGCTTGAGCCAATAGGAAATAAAAAGAACTTTTGTAGGTACTTGTGCACAGTACCAGTCTACATGGCAACCAAAACATAATACCATTTCTTTCCTCCAATTGACCGCATTAGAGTTAAATCCGATAAGTTAAGCTTGAGCCAATAGGAAATAAAAAGAACTTTCGTAGGTACTTGTGCATAGTACCAGTCACGACGATGAAAATAAAACTTTTCAGATTCTCCTTGAGTGTTTCACGGTGTATATTAAATATGCATGCTGGCTTAAGTATAAATAACGTGAGACAAAACAATCATATAAAATTTATTGGACCAGTGGCGTAGCGAGGGTACTTAGCGCCCAGGGACAAAACATAAACTTGGTGCCCCCCTTCGAGTGCATCTGAGATAACGAATAGTTGCATTTTCCTCATTTTGGCGCCCCTGGCACATGGCGCCCGGGGACAAATGACCCCCCGCCTGCCCTCCCCAAGCTACGCCACTGTATTGGACTCAGATGGAAACTATCAAATAGTTCACATTCTTTCCTCGTTTAGTCAGTACCTTTTATACTCTCTCTCTCTCTCTCTCTCTCTCTCTCTCTCTCTCTCTCTCTCTCGGCCCTGTTCCTTCTGTCTGTTTTTCTTCCTTCTTGCTAGCTTGATTTCTTTCTGGATGTAAGTCCCTTGTTTTCTCCTATTTCTAAGGACCCGATGATAACAGTCGTCAATTTTTCTCTAATGAATCAATGACCACAAGTACGCAACTTTAACTTCACAACTGGCTTCTCCACTAGGCAGAACATTAATACTGTTACATGCAAGGGGTCTCTTTAGTGAACGAATGAAATAAACTATAGTAATTTTCCTCTAGTTAATGCATGACCACCAATATCACAACTACACATTTACATCACAACTTCTCAATTGCCTGCCTACCTCACAACTGCATGGTTTCTCCTTATTACAGTTCCATATTTAGCGCCGGTATTTAACTACCATAAAATATAAGTCACAACTCAAACTATTTTTCCTAAGCTACCTTAAGTCAGTCAAATCATGATGTTAATCCTCATTTCGCCTGTAACTCTACACCATGCTAACCATCATTGCAAGAATAAAAGGTGTCTCCATATAAGGTGGTGTCTCCATATAACGGGACAGTACGATTTACCATTCTATATTATAAATACTGCACATGAGTCACACAATCAATTCAGACAATTAGATTTTAATAGGGACTATTTGGCTCAGGGGCAGCTCTGACCTGAGTTCACTAAAACTAAACCATACCATCGTAAAAAATAAATTTTTGGTGTGTTTCATGTCGAAGAGATCTTATCATGCATTGGCTTATTAATGAGGGGACTGCACTAAAGTGGCAAATATTTGTACACTAAAGCTAAAAATATGTTGTTTTGTGGGACATTTTAAATTCTAAACGGTATTCTTGCCAATAAAATTATTTTAACTGAAGATTGGCATGCAGATCTTTGATTATTTCATTTTAGAAAAAGGGACACATTCTCTGTATTTTCACACAATTCTGACAATTCAACTTCTTCAAACTCCTGGACGTATATTTTGACTTATATATGCAACAAACATAATATAAAAATTTAAAGCTGTACCGATTAATCAGCCATATTCATAATCGGGCCGATTATTGGAACAATCGGTATCGGCAGAAATAATCGGTGCCGATGTAACAATTTTCCAAAATATAAATTCTATCATAACATTCATCTTAACATGGCTTAAATTTTAAATCAGAATTAAATAGTGGAAATTAAGGAATAAACATTTGATTTGGAGGTTAACTGAAAGACAATATATTCTTAAAAGTAAATACTTTTTAACACACTTGCTGTAAACTACCGCTGATTGTCTGCACACAACAGATTATCAATACCATTCATGCACTCATCCCAATCACAGCAGCCAACCAGCCAGTGAGGCCTCGTGAGTAGTGTAGGGGGGCTGTTTAGCGTCAATGGGCAATAGCATTACAGACCCACCCACCCCGGGGCTGTATAGCGTCACGATTTATAGCGTCAAAATATCACCCTGGGGCTGTTTAGCGTCAATGGGAATTTAACATAGGGAATGTATAGGGACAAGAGGAATGGAACAGGTAGGGTGACGTCACGGTACTGGACAGTTGCAACAATGTAGCAAGTACCGTGACGTCATGCCACCTGTGTCCTTTCTATATACAAACACGAATCATTCGCGTTCGTGTCAGTGAATAGTATAGTATAGTATGTTTTATATATTCGCTTTTTTCCATAGATTGATGAACATCAATCTATCCTACACAAATTATAAAATCGACTACCAAATTTTTTTAGGTAAGAGAATAATGTGTTGGTGAGTTAAAAGATAAATTATACAATCGAATAAAAAAATTTTTTAGGCAAAGTGAAAATAAATATCTTTTCGAGGCAATGGAGTGGCCCTAAAAAGGGCCTTTGGTTTTTTGCTTCTATTGTCTCCAGTTCTTCCACCAGCTTCTTAATTTTCCAATGATTCCTTTCTTCTTCTTTTTCTTTTCTTCTTCTGGTATCCAGTCTGGATGTCCCATAGCTCTAAATTTTTGCTGTATTTTCATCCAGTTTTGATTTAGTCTTTCAAACTCCTCTTTCTTTTTTTGGTTTTCCTTCTCCTTTCTCTCTTTTGTCCAGGTGTCTTTGATTTTCGTTACCTCTTCTTTCATCACTTTTCTCATTAGGTCTTCAGATTCTTAATTTCTCTAATCCCCACAGGACAAAAGACCACTCAGTAAAATTGGCTTGCTCTTCTAAAAAGCACCTCACTCGGATGACGTTATCAAGTGCGTCCTTCAATGTCCCCACTCTCACATATTTACGATGGATGAAGCCTCTTATTTTTTCCACCTCCTCTTCTATCATTCCTGCCACCTGATCCCTGGCTACTTTCAGGCTAGTGACTTCACTGGTCACAAAGTCTTGGCTGTCTGGATAGTTCCATTCCTTTTCTAGCCTTTCCACCACGTAGGCTGCATCCATCATCCAAAAATAACTGTCTCTTAACTGGTTAAACAATTCCATCTTGTGTTGACTAGTCAACGCGGGTAGCCAGACTGACGAGCTTTCCGCGTTATATACGTCAAGCACGGACGTGAACGAAAACATCCCTTACATTCACTTCACATATGATATATTATCCTCACCAACGAACGAGAAAGCATAAAACACACACACACAGATACTATCCACACCAACGAACGAGAAAGCATAAAACACACCTATAAACTATCCTCACCAACGAACGAGAAAGCATAAAACACACACCTATATACTATCCTCACCAACGAACAAGAAAGCATAAAACACACATCTATTTTACTATCCACACCAACGAACGAGAAAGCATAAAACACACATCTATTTTACTATCCTCACCAACGAACGCGAATGCATAAAACACACACCTATTTACTATCCTCACCAACGAACGAGAAAGCATAAAACACACACACACACACACACACACACACACACACACACACACACACACAACAGTAAAGGAGTGTTTATCATCACACTACTCTACATTCACACCAATTGGCAACTTGAATAGTGTCTCTTTTCTAGAGATCTGGTTAGCCCTGAGAAGGGCTGTTTTTTCGTTGAACTCCAGTTGCACCTGGCTAATGGTTGCACCTTCCTGGCCTTGCACCACACACACAACGTCGGCTCCAGTCATTCTCCTAATTGACACGTGTGGTTGGGAGCGCAGAGGGAGGTTGACTGGCTTCACTCTCACAGTCTTCCGTCTCTGGGATAGTGAAGGATTCCCTCCTTCTCCTATATCACAACCGTGGATGAATAAATTGTGCTGCTGGTAGTGGTTGTGGCTGTGGCTGTGGTTGTGGCTGTGGTCGAGGTGGTCGTACTGGTTGTTGTGTCCTCACCTCAGGTTTGACCTCACACCTGAGGTGAAGAGGTGAGGCAGGATCCCTCTTTTCTTTTCTTTCTCCTCTTCTTTCTTCATTTCTTCCTCCTCTTCCTCAAGTCTGGCACTTTCTACAACGGTCTCCATGGCCAGCTCATCCAGGAGCCGCCTGGCATACTCCAGGTGCATTTGGAGTTCAAGCAATTTAGCAATTCTGCTACTCATTTTTAATGTTGACGAGTCAACGATGGGTAGCCAGACTGACGAGTGCTCTGCTTTATATTCCCGGAGCACGGACGTGAAGGAAAATATTCCCTGGCACCAAAATTTACCATCACATCAAACGCGCGGACCTAAAAGCAACACACGTTAACTTTTTTACTTGCAAACACAGACATGCACGTCTCGACAAGATGTAGAAACGAAGTGCTTATAGACACACTTCTATTTTTTTTAAACATACAAACACACAAATTTGTTTTGGCAAATTGAATTATTATGTCTTTTCGAGAGTATTGGGGTAGCCTTGAAAAGGGCTGTTGTTTGTGTTAACGGGGAGTGATGGCAATCTTTTTTCACTGTCTAAGATTGCGTCCCCGTCTGGCAGCAGGCTTTCCTATCCGATACGGCCTGCTTCTGCGGAAAGAGAAGGAGAACTCTTTGGTGTCCACACGGCAGTCGACAAAACCTCTGTCTGGTTCTTGCTGCTGCTGCTGTTGTTGCTGCTGTTGTTGTTGCTGTTCTCTCTGCTTCTGAAGTCTGTACTTCTCTGTCCATTCTTCTTGTTCTTTCTTGATTTCCTCTCTAAAGACCTCTTCTATTAGGTCTTGGGCTATGGATAACATCCTGACATTCTCTATCTCTTCAGGCATCGGTATCAGGTTTAGCCTGACACGATGTAAATTGACGCAAGCTTCGTTCAGCTTGGCTAGTCTGGAAGGCATGTTCATAGGTAGACGAGTCAACCATGGATGACCAGGCTGGAGACCAACCCGCTTTATATGGTTCAAACGCGGACGCGATAGAAAACATCCCTACTCAGTTTAAGTGTCGGAACGTTATGATAGCGAATGTCATGGTGAGGGATAAGAGAAAGTCAAACAGCATATATTCCCAGCGCTTTTTGAAAAGAAACAGCAGACACTTTTTTTCAAAACACAACATTTTTTATTCAGCCAACAACTAACCATTAACAAGTAACAATAACATCAAACAAATTATTTTTGACAAGGTTGACAACGTTGTGAAATCATGTGAGATTTCCATTGATGAAAGTCATGAGGCCATTGATGTACACTACGTTTCCTAGCTAAAGACAAAAGATAACCATAATGGTCACAAAACCATCGATCTACTTTCTCATCGTTTCTAGAAGAGTGACGATCAAAATAAGTCACTAAATGTTCTAAAGGATATCCAAGACTGCGTTGATGAAGAAAATACACACAATATTGTCCCCACACCATGAAATCTGTGCCTTGTAATTTCACATTATTGTATCGTGTCGTCTGGGCATTTCTTCTCATAAAGTCAATGATATCGTCTTCCAAAGGGGATAATCCATACGAATCAAAATACTCCACACAATTCTCTTTAGGGAAGTAGACGGCAACCCAGTGAGTTCCTGGAAGATGACTTTCGTCCGTGTTGATGACATAAGCTTGATGGTCTTGAGGTTTGCGATGAGGTAGTTCATCTTTAGCGCACACGACAGGATTCCAAGAAGCAGTATACGAACTATTGTTCAAAAGGTAATAAAGTTCCCAGGTATCCATTTTTTGTTGTGTTGTTTTTTTCACAGGTAATGATAAGTCATCAATTCAATTCTGACTTTTTGTTTGAAACGCTCTGTTAAGTAGCCGTTTCTTCGCCTTGTCTCCGCACTCTGGGCTAAGAGAGATTCGATGCGATAGATCTCTAGACTAGTCAATGGAGGGCAGGAAAGATCACGCAAGCCTTTATACCACTCATGCAACACTGCTTCTTCCGAGATGAGACTCCATGCTTCGTCCAGATACTCGTCCAATTTTTCTTCTTGACTCATTCCCAGACATTTATCGTGTTGAATTTGACTGGGATGATCGTTTTGACATCCATAGCAATCTCTCTTACTCAATTACGTAATTGTATCAGCCAGGTGTTTGGCAAAACAGGACACTAAATGTTGTTCTTGTTCTGGCCATCTGGACTTGACTACTACCTCGTCCTCTTTGTCGTGGTCTTGGGGTTCTGTTTTCACGCTATCCTCCCATTCCATGTCCAAAGATTCTCTACTGTTCAATGAGGGATAGGAGTCTTCCATTGTTTCTAATAGTCTAGAATGACTTCTCTCAAATTGTTGATTTCAATGGTATTATCGAATTCGGCATACAAGATGACGTTGACCGTCTCGGTGAGATCTTCTGCAAACTGAAGTTCCACAAGCAGTTGACCGGATTTTATAGGGTGGAAATGTCCCTCGTCGCTGCCTTGGTCTGGAGTGAAATCAAAGGCCCACAAAGTGTAACCTCCTACATAATCTTCGTACGAAATACCGTGACTGGTGTTGGTTCCTAGTTGTCCGGTAGCTTCGTACAGGGACAAGTACGATCTCAAGTAATTCTTCTGGGCAAAGTTAGGGTTCGAAGGGTCTGGTACACAAGGTCTTGCTATCGCGACTGACTTCGATCTTGGACACTCTGTAGTGCTTAAACTGGAAAGGATTTTGATCGTGGGCTCCGTTGAGGGCTGCATTACTGATGATGCCAACGATTAAACGTTTGGGTAACTGTCCTTGGAACAGATGATCTTCGATCTTGGATCGGAGTACAGCAGCAATGGTGAATGTTTTCACTTCTGCACGTCGTATCGGATACTTGGCGGTCGATTTGCTCAATGTGTGACTGATGTCGTTTCCCGCTTTAGGTAACACATCTACGCGACGCACGTAAAGTCTGGTTTCTTGGATGATGGTTTTGTACTCGTTGGCATGAGCCATCAAATGGAAAGCGACACTGCTGCGATTGAGTCTCAGGCGAATATCCACTCCTTTCAGCACATACTTGTCTTGCAACCACATGTCCAAATGCAAACTATCCATCAGTTCTAACTTACGACCTTGCAGAATTTTCTTTCGACGGTCGTTAAAACCCACATTGTGAGGATTGTCATCGGTTGTCAGGACTGTGTCGTTAAACGTGTCTTCACCTGCGGTGTCAGGTTTCCAAACCACGCAAGCATCCAGATGAGCGTTCTTGGCCTCTTTTCCGTACGTCAAGAGATTTTTTAGGTACGCTCGGTAAGGGTAAGTATCCATACTGCTGCTGACAAGTTTGTTATTCAAGTACAAATCCACGTCGCTGAGCAAGGAAGGCATGAAATTGTTGATGGGAGCTACTCTGGCATAGCCTCCCGGATTGGTGTTGTCGGTTTTGATCACTTTCAGTTTCAGGTACAAGTAACTGCTATTCAGATCGAGATAATCTTCCGGCTGTCCTTTGATTTCAAACTCGATGGGAGCTGAATCCGTCAAAGAGGAGACGGGATGAAATTCGACCCATTGGGATTCTTGCATTGTCATCATGGTGGGTGGCATGGCAAACAGATCCAGTTCCGACTTGGAACAAGCGCAAGACTCTCGGTGCATCATTTTCTCTGATTTAATAATCAAAAACGTCTAACTCTCGGACAGTTTTTCTTTTCTTAGTCTTTCTAGCTCTAGGGGTGTGAAGACCTCTGAAGACGTGTTTTCGTCGTCTTTTTCTGCCTTGTCCTTGCTGTGGCGTCAGGGAAGCAGGAATGTCTGACTCGGCATTGCCCAGAGCATTTATAGGAGTTTCTGGCCGGCCCAAAATGTCTTTACCCGTTTGAAGCAAGACATTTTTGCCTGCTCTCAAGAAAGCTTCTTCTGCATTTTGTTTATCAATGATGACATTTTGGAGAAATTCTTTGCCGTGCGTCAAACGCAGCATCTTTCAAGGCGTGCAATCCCCGTGTCACCATCGGTTTCAAAACGGGAGCCACTGTACGAAAGGCTGATTTGAGCATATCTACTAAACCATGTCCTCGCTGTCGAGCGACTCCTTGGTACACAGGATACATGACTGACAAAAGATTAGAGTAATCGTTTTCGAAAATGGAGTTTCACTGTGACTTTCCCTTTGGTGAATGAAATATTTTGTTCCAGATCTCCTTTTATAATAATGTTGACAGTGTCGAAATACGACGGGTAAATAGTGAGGATGTACAAATTCGCGGTGAACGTGATAGGGGTTTCCACCTTCCTCTTCAGCAGCCGTGGCAGAATCCACTTTGAAAGGAATGACACGCAGTAACGGTACGGAGGTGTGTCCCACCACGTTGTACTCCGCCACATCGGAGTACACAAAAATCAAATTCAGTCCTTGGTTCATTTCTACAGGGAATCTAAAATATCTCGCAAAATCCGAGTTACTGGTCACGGCTGGTATTTCGCTTGCAATCTTGATCAACTTAGGGTCTCCACCCAAAATGTCATACAATTCAGGACAAAAGATAATGGCCACTACTTTGTCCTCTGAAAATTTCAACAGTAGGCGACGAGATATTTTGTGGTAATCGATCGTGACACTTTTTCTGGTCTTCTCCAAGACTTTACCAAACACGTTAATGAACCTGTCAGCCATAGTGTTCACCAAATGTTGACCACTAAAATAATAGCCTGAGGGAATTTTCAACCGATAAGTGGTTCGTTTAGTTTTGGGGTCTTTTGATTTCATAGAGTCAGCTACACTGATGCGTTCATCCAAGGCTTGTTGCACTTGCTTGTCATGAACTTCAACCCTAAAAGTGTTTTGATTTTCGATGATGTTTTTGATTTGTGTAGGGTGAATCATTTCCACTAAACCCACTTCCCAATGGGCTTCGTGATCTAATTGGAGGGCCTGAGGTAATCTGGCGGTGTAACAGCACAAAGTGTTATTGGGAAACACCTCCATGGAACTGTAACTGGGTAACGTTAAGTGAAATTGGTTATTCGTAATTCCAGAGTTCTAGTGTCCGAGGGGTCACTGGATGTCAGAGGAGTGTCTAAAAGAGGATGGTTAGGGTGACTGTTGGATGGGGGACTAACGTTGGACAAAAGGCTCCAGTTGTTGTTGTTTCCGTTAGAGGAATATTTCAGAGACGGATTGGGAAGAAGGTAACCAATGCAATTGCTAAGTAAAATAGTCCACAATTGTTTGTCTCCTTGTTGCAAACTCAAATTGGCAATGGCAGCACCGATGACACAATACACCACAAAGATTTGGCAGAAAAAGACGATTTGCGTTTTAGGCACACGTTCTCCACATCACACCCACAAGGGTTGCTTTTGTAGATCTTGCAGAGAAGAACTGGGGGAAGGAGTGGTTACTGCAGTAGCTGAGGCTGTGTTGAAGGGCATGATGGTCACTTCTTTTTATAGTCGATGAGTTGCGAAGCGTCGATCCCAGAGTCAAAACTGGGAGGATATCCTTTCCAACGCACTTTGACTTCTTTAACACGTCGTTTTCCCACTTTTCGGGTTCTTCAATCGAGAATGCTTTCTATCTCGTACACGTCGTCTTCTTTTTTGGTCACACGTTGTAACTCGGGCAAGTAAAACGTTCCTTTTAACACTTCCCCGTTCATGTCTTCCAATTTATAGACGGGAGGATGACGGCCACGCACAGTTCGGTGACACGAAACAATTCGGTAGTCCAGTTGGGTAAGTAACCTTTGTCGAAAGTGCGTTTGGGTTTGCCAATGCGTACCCAATCTCCTGATGCCAACACTCCACCTTTCTTGGGGACAGTCACTGTCGGGGACGTACCAAACAGGCGCTCGAAGACGGTCACTTCGTTGTCGGGAGTCACTTCTTGGGGGGCACGCCCTATGCTCCGATGGTAAGAATGATTGTTCGATTGGACGAGGTGTGGCAAGACGTCGATGTACGTGAGAGTGTGTTGATGCGTAAAATATTTCCACATACGTTCTTTCAAGGTGCGTTCAAAAAACGTTCCACGATGCTGGCTTTGGTTTCGGAATTCTCGGTAGTGAAAAAATGTATGTCACGTTTCTTCAATTCTTTTTGGAAAGCTTGGTTCAGAAATTCGGTGCCTTTGTCAGTTTTCCATCGAAGAGGGTGACGCCCACTTTGTTTCAACACCAGTTGGAGGGCTCGCACTAACTCACTGCTCGATTTGGAAGTCAATGGCACGACTCAAGCAAATTTGGAAAAGACATCGATGACACAAAACAAATATTTGTAACCACGATTGTAGGTGGCCAAATGAGAGACATCTGCTAAATCGGCTCGCCATTGATGATCGATACCTTCCACTCGGATGCGACTTCTGGAAAATTTTCGTCGAATGGGTTTGTGTAAGGTGTACGTGGCTTGTTCTTGTAACCAGTGTTGCACTTGAGGTGAACGAACACTTTTTAGGCGAGTTTTGGCAGCACGATACAATTTCTTAACTCCGCCGTAACCTGCAGAAAGGGATGGATCGTAGTAAATGCTGGCTAACACCTTCTCCATTTTTTTAATAAGTGATCCACTCTTCGCTGATGCTCCTCTTTTCTTCGTGTGGTAGTTTCTTGGATTGTAATGCTTTACGTGTCCGACGAGCGATAGGTGTCGAGGAGGAAGATGTCTGAACTGGGGTAATCAGTTCTTGTTTCACTTCTGGTTTTCCTTCTTTCTTTTTCTCTTCTGAGGAAGAAGGGGTAGCCATCATCTTTTTAATCCAACCAATTCTGGATGTAGGTGGTGTTATTAACTTGCGTACTTTTTCTGGTAGAGTTTGAAACTCTTCTTCTTTTTCTGTCTTGATCACTGGGACTAGTGGTGGTGGACTTTCTGTCTTGATTACTGGAGCTTGTGGTGGTGGTAGTGGTGGTGGTGAACTTTTCATTAGGGCCTTAAAATCTTTCAGAGTGGGTAGAGCTGTTTCGTCTAAAGCTTTCTGGTGAATGAGTTGCAGTAGTTGCAACAACTGACATTACAATTGCGATGTTTCCGTTTCTGACAAATCGCTACGATCCATGAAGGATTGCAATTCGTGTTGTAACTGGGACATCTCGGCCAAATGAGGATTGGGAAGTAAATGCGGGGTTCGTTGTTCTTGCCAACGATGGTATCCCATCCATCGTTTGTAAGGGACTAAAGCTAGTTTTCGTCCTTCCATCGGATTTCAAGGATCACGTCTGAGATCTTTTGACTCCAAAGGTCCCTTTTATCTTCTTGGATCCTTTTATCTTCATCCTCCCAGGATGTTTCCCAATAGGCCTTTCAGTAAGGGTCCTCCTATTGTTCCCATTACTCCTTTTAGTAAGGGTCCTCCTATTGTACCCGTTACTCCTTTCAGTAACATGGGTAAAAATGGAAAATTCCTCCGCGTTGCACCAACATCTTTTTCTTTTGACCAATAGGTATTTTCTTTTGGACCATTTGGCGAAGAACGTGTCGATGTTTTGCTAAGCATTCTTTCTGGTGTTTAGACAAAGGTATCGTGCCTTTCAAGACATTCAGACAACATTCGCACACGTTATCGATGACATCTTTGGAGTCAGTTTGAATGAGTTGTTTTCGCATGGGTGGAGGAGCTTTGGACAGGACGGACAACATGTCCCAACGTTTGGCTAAATGAGGTGGCAGTCCTTTCCTTCTCTTTCCTTTAGGGGCAGAAGAGGAATGTCTTTTTTGGGGTGACATCTTTCTCGGTTGGTTCGTTGGTTCCGTGGCACACAGCAAAAAATACACTACCGTCGATGACTTGTCACACGGTCTTTTATACTTTTTTGGGGGACTATCGCTTCGTCATAAAGGTGACGATGTGTTTTACAAAATCGCCAAAGAATCCTCCTCTTTGGTGGCTCCTCTTTTTCTTTGGACGACTGTGTCTTTTCTGGGGGTGAAGTCTATGTTTGGCTAAGCGTTTTTTCGGATGACGAAACTGTCTTTTTCTTTTTCTTTTTCCTTTCTGGACAGAAGAACGACAATGAGGAGACATCTTTTGGTGCACAACATACACTGACATCCATAGCTCTACATGCGTCCTTTTATCTGTTTTTAGAATCTTTTAGAATCTTTTGAAAATCAATCCCTTTGAGAAGTACCGTAGCATATCCTCCCCATTGGTTGCTCCTTTTTTTCTTTGGACGAGTGTTTCTCTTCTGGGGGTGACGTCGATGTTTGGGTAAATGTTTCTTAGGATGCCGTGACTGTCTTTTTCGTTTTCCTTTTCCTTTTTGAACAGAAGAATGACGATGGTAACGGTGTGCACTTCTTGGTGGGGCCATCTTTGGGCGTTCAGAAGCACAAAAACACTGATCCGTATTGTTTGCCTCAGGTCTTTGTTATACTGGAATGCGTCGCCACTGATTGTCTTTACGTCGTATCAACTTGATGACAGGCAACACACGTCGTGGAGGAGTTCGCAACGGACTAAATCGGGACAGTTCTTCCTTGGACAAATCCCGTAAACTCTGTAACACACCCATTCTCTCTTGGACTTTGACTTTGGGGGCAGGTACTTTGTGAGCAGCGGCCACTGCCGCTAAAGAGGAAAAGGGTGTCACCGCTGGAGAAGTTTTTGGAGACGCTCTCTTGCGGGTAGAAGCTGTTTTCTGTGGACTTTTCTTTTTCTTTTTCTGAAGCTGTGACCTGGTCATGACACCGTTGCTCTTTTCTTTTTCTTCTGGGTACGTTTGGGCGTGGCTTTTTTCTTGGGGACGACTTTGGGAGCATTAGGATCCCATTTTAAGAGGGAACGAATGATGACACCTCCTGGAGAACCGCTACCTCCAGGTTTCAAAATGATTTGCTTTTTGGTTTGAGTGTCAATGCGAGGATCGGCTAGTTGCGTCAAGGCTACTTTGTTTCTCTCAAAAAAAAAGCTTGGTTTGATGTGGAAGCTGAATGATGCCTTGCAGTAATTGACGTGCTGTCACCGTAAACCATCGTAGGACTTCTTTGAGACTAGCTTCTAAGACACGAGCACGTATTTGTGGATTTTTTTTCGCGACTGATGCCATACAAGGCACGAATCAATTTAATGGGAAGATGAGACTGAAGGGATCTCATGTTGACGATGTGTGAGAGAGAGTCAAAGTGACCGAGGAATTTATAGACTTTTTTTGGTGATTGTGATTAAGTCGACAAAGGGGACGTGTACACGACAGGCCCTCCGTCTTGGCACCAGTGGTGAAACAGATGGGTACGAAATCGCAAATAATCGGTAGTGGTGGGTTTTAAATCCATGAGTAAATAAGCGTGTGGGGTTTGAGTGGCATCGTCGTACGCATTTGTCAGCCAAGGCGTTCCTAACTGTTTGGCTAAGACTTGTACTTGCAATTTATCTCTAGGGCTTTTAAACAAGACCACGTAATGAGCATTGAGACTGATGGTACGATGGGCTTTACTTTGTTGAAACAAATTTTGGGTGATGTAAATGACACTGGCATTACGATCATGTTCTTTGCGCGTAAACCACAGTTTAATTTCTTCTTCGTCTTCTCCTAACATGTCGCCAAAAATAACCAAATGGGTTTGACTAGGGTCAGACACGATCCCGTCGTCTTTGCTAGGAATGCCTTCCACAAAGACGATGAAATCGCCTTAACTTTCTCGCAGAAGGCTGTACGCCGATTGCCACTCTTTGTAACACCACACGATGCGTTGAGGGGGACGATCGATCAAATGATGTTTATGTTCGATCAAACGTTTGACAAATTTGGTTTTGCCTGAACCGCTCGGTCCGGCAATGAGCATGTTAACGGGATGGCGAAGATACAAGACCTCCCAACTAGTCCGATCTACGTGTTCGTCAATGGCTTTGACATTGGAGGAAAAGGGAGTAGAGACAGTAGATGTTGTCATAGTAGTGTAAGAAATGTCACTTTTGACACGAGGACAGACAAGACAAGAGTTTTTATACTTTTTTCAGGACACGTTTATTGTCATCTTTAATGGTGAACAACACAAAAGACAAAAATACATAGAAGCCAAATGGTTAAGTACATGAATAAAAGACACATCAAAACGATCATAGTGGAATATAAACAAGTCTCTGTACAACATTTGTGGTGATCAAGAGGTGAAATCGTAGGGGTAGTGTATAATGTTCTGCGAGTCTCTACACTCCTTGGCACAGTCACACAAGAGTCCTCCCGGAATGGCCATTCAGGGATGTCGATCACGGTCCTGTCCTGAAGAGAGTGGTTTTCCTCGGTCACGACTTCTTCTTCTTCTTCTGGCACTGTCACTAACACTGGTTTAAAAGTTACTTTTTTCACGGAACGTTTTAATTTTTTAGGATTACAAATCTTGGGTATAGTGTGCCACTTCTTTTGTCCAAGCCTCAAAACCCCAACTTTTCCAGTCACGTACATCTTTCCAGTGAGGGTGCAAGTCACAAGCTACACACACGTCGTCGTACACATCTTCAGTGCCTAAAGGTTGACGAATCTTGTTTTCCCGTAGTGGTTGAGAAGTATCAAGATGAAAGCGCAAAGCTTTGAGCAGAATGAGTCTCTCTTGTACATTTAAAGGGACCACTTTCATGCTTTTTGGAGTGGTAGGTACTGTTCCTAAAGAATCCACAAGGAATCGGCTGGTAAACGAAATCCCAGAAAGCAAGTCACTAAGACACACACTACACGTCGACCCCAATTCAATGGACACAGTTCTCGTAATAGGTGTTGGTAATCCTCCACTGTTTGAATAGTATCATTGATTTCCTTCCACGGAATCTGTAGTATCACGAATGATAAAGGTCGTGGCATAGTAGTCTGTTTTTATACCTCTTTTCTCTTACCTCAAACACTTCTCTTAGAGCGAAAGTAATGAACGCAGTGAGTAATTTCTGACCACTGCCATTCCAGGAAATGGTCAAGAATGTCAATAAAATCTTCAAATGTAAATGGTCTAACACGAAATAGTAGGAAGAACGCACCCTTGATCCAGAGAAATCGGACTTATTTCTTGACTTTTGTCAATTTCCTCTTGTGAATTTCTCGACATAAAAGTTCTACAGTCACAAATTGAGATTTGGCCCTGGCAAGTCACATACAAATGTCCTTGTAGATCTTCTCTTGCAATTCGATTGGTAATCTTTGAAGATTATTTTCTACATGGGGTTTAAATACTTGTCTAGGGGTTGTCCAACGTTTGACTCCTAGCCCCGTAGCTGGTTTCTTACACGACATGGTATGCCCACTTCAATGACGAGGTCCCACTAAAGGTAGGTAGTGACAATCTGGAGACCATCGAGCATGTTCCAGGTAAGCGCAATCTTTCTTCTCCCACTCGTGAAGTGACACACCACAACTGAAGCACTTGACTTTATCCCCTTCGCCCAAGTAGATAAATCCAGCTCTAGCTAATTCTTCGGGGGTAGGTCCTCCCAGATATTTTGGCCATTTTCCTCGAAAGGTTTGGAATCAACTTTCAGAGTCACAGTATTCTGGCAAACGCACAGGGAACGAATATTCGTCTTTCACAGGTTCATTTCGATGAGGGTATGGTGAAATATGTAGGAGTCTGCTCAGTTTTACATGAAATCCGTAGGATGGTAGCCGCATGGTTTCATAAGGATGACATCCACCATGGAAACCAGTAAAGTGAAAAGGTGTACGATAACGAGTGGCATCGCTTTCGCATCCATCAGGTTTGACACGCACAGCATCACTTTCCATGGTAAGTACAGTCGTAGCAAAATTTCCATGATGTCTTACTGAACCGCTAAGGTCATAGTGTACGGCATCCCTGCCATCGCAAGGCACAGCATCGCACTCGAGTTTGCTCTTGCTTGAAACTTGCTGTTTGAAAGGATTCGTCTTTCTCGCTTGGCAATGGTAGTCACAATGAACGACGTTGTCCCTTTTTATACTAGTCGTAATGAAGTCTCGAGCTTGTACATCGTTCCTGTTTTATGACTAGTTTTGGAAGTCTTCCTTTTATTCTTCTTTTAGAACGGTACTACCTTCTTTAAGGTACCGTCATACCTGAACCGTAGTGTGATAGGTGGAAATGCCATAGAAAGGTAAGGACAGTGTGGAGCCCATTGAGTATGTTCCAGAATAGCTGAATCTTTATAGATACATCGATCCATACGCAACCTCAGGCCACAACTGAAACACTGTACTTCGTATCCCAATCCAAGCAGACAAACCCTGTTCTAGCTAAAACATTCGCAGTAGGTAATCCTTCCCTATCCGTGGGCCATTTTTGAAACGTTTCCAATCGACTGGCACAACTGCAATAGTCAGGCAAGAAAACAGGAAAATGGCATGGCTTGAACTTGGAGTTCTCTGTGGGTTTCTCACTCGATTCTTGCTGTGTCGAAGCCATCCTTCTTGTTGGTGACTATCGTCTTGGAACCATTTTTTTATACCAGCGTGACCATACGGTAAAGTGCAGTCATTGGGAAGCCGTACTTGCTTCTGGTACATGATTTGATAGACTTTTTCCACGGGTCGGCTAACGATTTGGTGTGTGGGTAAACGTACAATCTTGTGCGGTTCGTGGGTGGTCACTTTAAAATTTCCATCCTCTCCAGACTGCAAGGTTTCTTTCAAGACGCCAAAGTTCACCACTCGACTGGTGCGATAATTGAGAGTCAATCATTTCACTTTACACTCCGTGTGTACTTCTCCTTGAGGGTTACGGTATTCGTAGCCGTAATTTTTGGGACCGCCACTTGCAAAACTTAGAATCTTGTCGTCGGGGTGCTCGTTCGTCCAGGCTCCTAAACGGTCTCCTTCGATGTCATGGTGACGTTGACCTAGGCGATCGATGTAGATGCAACTGTCCGTGTCAAAATACAGCACACGATCTCCTAACAGTTCTAAAGCATCGTACAGTTTTAAGCGAGCATGGGCTGTCACGTAAGCCGCAATGATGACATTTCCAAATTCGTCGACTTCTACAAAGTCCAGTTCTTCTTCGTAATTGACTAAGATCAAGTCCTCACGAACGACGTCCACGTGTTTCATGTGTTTGGTTTTGTCGTGAATCATCTGAAAGTAGCGGGAAGGTTCTGTCAAATACTCCGTCTTGGGTAAACACGGCCGTTGTGCCATTTTGCCCCACAAGCAATTCAACATCACTTTGGCAAAGGATCGCCTTCCTTCGTTTTTCTCCACGTGGTCTAAAGTGATCCCTTCCTGCTCCCAGTATTTGTCTTTGAACTTTGTTTCGTCTTCGGAGTGTGGCAGCAGGAAGGATAGCCGCTGGCTTCTTGTTTCAGTTTCAAAAAGGCATTCACGTGATCTGCAAAAATGCCTTTTTGAGTCTCGTCGCCCTTGTGGTATTTTTCTGTCTTGGGAAAGTGGTAAATTTCGTACACTTCTAACAGTTGGTATCCCAAGTCCAGAGCTTTCAACAATTCCAGGCTAACCCACGTTCCTGTCAAGGCGCGTTCTTCCTGAGTGTGCTGATAAGGTCGGTCTTGGTTGCACGTTTCGGCACAAGTACGGCACAAGGGAAACATCAGTTTTCCTTGGCAATGGTGAGGTAAAACGGGATGGTACAAGTTCGTGGGAGGCAAGACTTTACACTTGATCAATCCTTCGTATTGGCAAATGTTGTCCAGGTCGATGTGTTCCGTCAGCAATTGCGGGTGCCCTGCAGGAAAGTGACAATACTTGCACACGTACGGATACAGAGAACACACGTCCAAGTATTTGATTTCTTCTCCTTTCTCTTCGTCGGCTTGGTACAGCAAAAAGGTGGCATTCGTCCGTCCTCCGTGCAAACTGTCCCTTGGGTTCAGAGGGTCCACCAGTTTGTAACTTTCCACGATGCGCTTAAACTCGGGATCGGTTTTCAATCGCTGATCATACTCGTGTTCCCACATTTCTACCACTTGGTATCCTTGCTCTTCTAACTTCAAGCGTCGCTGACAAGTGGTCTGGTAGAAGTCTTCCATGGTCCGTTGTAAAAACTGATTTTTTGTGTTACGTTGAGGGTAGCAGATGGGAGATCCGTGAAATAAGCACCCGTTAAACTCATACATGATCTGAGGGTTTTCTAAGTCCCAGCCATCCACTGAATACCTTCCGATGGTCTTTTCGCCTCCTCCGTTGCGAGCATGTTGGATCCATTTGTCTTCCTTGTCACACAAGTAATGTAGCAAGCGTAGGGTTTTGACCGAGTATTGACGTTTGACAAAATTGGTTGTTTGAGGACTGATGACAGCTAGGGTGTTTTCGGGCATGAATCGTTGGCGGTACACTAAGGAACACGCTTTGGCAATGGTGCAAGCTTCTTTCAAAAGGTCGATCCCACCGTGTTCCATGAACAGTTCTCGAAATTTTCCACAGCAACGCCGTACAATGTCCACGTCGGAACGACAATATTTTAACATTTCTTCCTGAAAGTCGAAGGGGTCCGAAGCGTGAGTCTGGTACCATGCGTAGAAAGCTTCACGTTGTTCGGTACGCATGTTGTCGGGGTCGTAGTAGTGAGCCTCAGGCAAATGGGGCAGAACAGCGTGTTGATTGGCTTCGGTATTGAAAAAGTGCGGAAAATAGCCTTTGACCATTTCTGTCATTCCAAACGTTTTAGGCATGCGACTCAAAGGCATGGCCAAGTAACTCATCGAATCTTTAAACTGCACTTGTCCCACTTGCATGGAAATGATTTTGGCTCCGTTCAAAGTCACTTTCGGACGTTCGGTACTTTGTTCCGTAGAGTATCTGAGGAGAAATTGTCCATCGTATCCCGAAAAATTGTGAGCCATCACCGTGGCATAGCGATGACAACCTCCGTAACGTTCGATGTCTTCTTGACTCCACGTCTCGTCGATAGGGTTTAAGATCCATTGGGCAAAATCGGTTAGCGTGTTTGGTCCCCGAAAGATTTTTTCACGTCCTCCAGGAATCTTCTACAGTGAGGGCAATGAGTCAAGATAGGCTCTTGGATGCACTTCTCACACGCTCGGTGAGCCATGCAGAAATTAGGAATGTGAATGCCAGTCTCTTGCATGCATTCGAAATCGAAAAAGATGAAATGGCCTTTCTTCTGGTCATTATCTTCTTCTTCGTGTTTGGATTGGTATTTTTGAATGTAGCATTGGTGTTCCAAGTCCATGACTTGGCAACAAATGTGACATCGCTTCTTTCCTGAACAGACGTGCGCCTTGGCATTATTGGTTCGTATGCCTTGTCCACAAGTAGGGTACAATCTCAGGAGTTGACAAGCACTTTTCTGCTGTCAACCTTGCGTCTTTAGATGCTGTTGGTAACAGGTAGGACTGAAAAACGTGCGCTGACAAGCTGGGCAATGCACTTGTTCTTGTCCTTCGTCCAGACAGGGCTTAGAGGCTAAACATCCCTCACATTTCGATCCGCAATGCTTGTGTTGCTCTCGATTGTTATAGCCATAGTCACATTTCTCACAGTAATAACTGTATCCCAGGAAAGGGGCGATACTGGTAATGGCATCGAAATGTTCATCGTGATGATAGACGTGAATGTATTTTCCATCCTTGCAATTTTTGCCTCGAAAAAACAGAGGTCCACGCACTTCTTGAGGGTGCACTTTCAAGGTGTAGCGTGGAGCCAAGACGTCTTGCAACTTTTGCATTTCAGGAATACCGCAGGGTGTGTCTTTGGATAGCCCTGCTTGTTGTAACAGGAGTTCTGCTTCTCTTCGTTGTTTGGCTCGGTCCGATTGTCGAAGAGTTTGCCAGGCTCATTTCCATTCTGCCGTGTCGTTCTTGTCGGCATAAGTTCGTCCCACCACGATGGCACGGGCAAAACACATCTTATTTTGAGGGTTGTTAATTTGAACGAGGCTCTTTTTGGTGCTGCGAAGGTTGTCTACCAAGATCACCTTTTTGCGTCCTGTCCCTTGGATAAGAGACACGTCATGAACAATGTCGCTTTTCCGTCGGTGATGTGAAACTTGTCGTTGGATTGTTGCACGTGTTGAATCTTGTCCATGACTTTGGAAGGTGTCAATTCTGCCGGGCTACTAAACTCGATCCAAACGGGTGACTTCAAACTGTCGTGACGAATGGAAAGTCTCAAGCGATTGTCTTCTTTGGCTTCACATTGCTGTTTCAGTGTGGTTAACAAAGAATCCCACACATCGGTGATGAACCCTTCTGCTTTTTCCAACGGTACGTCGGACTTGAAGTCTTTAAACTTCACCGCGTACGTGTAGGCCGTAGTTCTAAATTTTCTAGAGGAGCGTTTGTCCGTTTCTCGAATGTGGTAGTAATTTTCAGGGTTTACTGGTGGTGATGGACTTTGACTGGGTGTAGACTCTCTGGGATTAGATTCTGGTTCACTCATCTCCTCTTCAAATTCACTGGCATGAATTTGAGCCAAGACCTCTGCTACTGTGCGAGGCGATAAATCACGTTTCTGCCTCTTACTTTCTTGTCTTTTCTTTACGAAATGATGCGATCGTTTCATCTTGACTGCAAAAAGTCAAATGACTACATTTGAAACACCATGGACCCCTATATATCCATGTTAGGCTTAGTGCATATATAAAGGGCTGGTGCCTTCCCTCTCAGTATTCATTTCGCTCTCAAGCCGACCAGCACGATGGAAGAACTCACACAAATCGAACTTCTGATTAGAGCTTTGCGAGGTGTCATACGAAAGTTTTCTTCAGACAAGCCGACGGACTACTCTTCCTCCTTTCGAGATAAAAGTCAAGATACTTGCTATATCTGTCAGAACAAACGGCATTGGGCTACAGAATGTCCAGATCATCAAAAAAGCAAGACCAGTGTCAGAAGAGGCAAAAGTCAAGATACTTGTTATCATTGTAAAGAGAAAGGACATTGGTCTTCAGAGTGCCCTAAGAAACAACAGGAGCAGGAGGACGAAGAAGAAGAAGAGATGCTCTCGGCAAAGGAAGAACCCCGTCATGTTCAGAAAAAGAAGATAGAAAAGAAAAGAAGACGAGAAAAAAGTGAGGAAGAAGAGGAGGAAAAACTTGTGAAAGTGAAGAAAATCAGAAAACAGAGAGAGTGAAAGAAGAAAAAAGACACAGAAGAAGTCTATGAACTTTATTAAAAAAAAGTACTGTGTTGTGTTGTGTTGTAATATTGAATTGTAAAAATTTGTACCAGAATAGACCAGACTGAAAAAAGTAAGTGTCTCTTGGTTTTGATTCTTTAGAATAATAATGGTCTACACTCATGCACTCACAACACGTACATCATAGGGTTAAACAAGGGATTTTGAGTTTTAATTGATTTTGGCAAAATGAATACTATCTCTTTTCGAAAGAAGTGAGTGGTCCTGAAAAGGACCGTTGGGTGTTTTTTTTTTTCTTAGAACAAACTCAGGAACGAGAAGCATTCCGCTTTAACTGCCTTAAGCCTTTGCCACGGCCAAGGCCTACTTCTGGACTTGCTCCTTTTAATGATTGGGTAGAAATCACTAGGGGTGGTATCTCTGGTGTAGTAACAGGGCTGGGCTGTTTGGCTCGGGAAGGTCTTTTTCTCTTGGGTCGTAATAAAGAAGTCTGATACATTTGTTTCAGACTTCTTAACTCGGCCAAAATGTCCAAGAGTACCGTTACCGTTTGAGGTTCACTGTTCTCCTTCTCTCCTAGACCTTGTTTCTTCTCTATTGCTTCTTACTGTCGTTTCCTTCTTGCCTCTTCTTCTTCTCGCTGTTGCTGTTCAAGGAGAAACACTTGTTCTGCCTCTTTCTGCTGCTGTAAAAATTTCTCCAATTCTTCTTTCTGTCTTTGTTTAAAGTCCTCGACGTGTGGTAAAGAAGAAGAAAGTGGCGAAGGTACTGGTACCGGAACAAATTCTTGCGAAGAGGAGAAAAAAATCTACTAAATCCCAATTGAAATCAACCTCTTCTGGAAGTAGCGCTGTGTTAACTTAGGTAGCCACTGCTATGCCATCGCTTTTCGTCTCCAAAGCCGGTGCACCCCAGTTCATCGTTTTCTTAGTTTCAGTCATGTTTCACAAAACAATGCTACATCGATTCACTGCGCACAGACGCTAGCGCACCTATATAGGGAATATGACGTCACAGGTAGCTCTCTTCGGATTGGAAGAGACACTCCGCGAAGTGAGTGAATTTTGTAACGCGTGTTGGGATTGGTGAACAATTTCAATCCGTTTCGATCCGCTCTTCCACTATAAATAAACGCGGTTCATTTTCATTCCCTTCACCTGTTCTCGTCACAAAGATGTGGACCAACGTTGAATCGTCTACTTTCGTATCGTCGTTATTTTTCCATACGGACTTACCCATGTATGTGAGATCATCATGGAGAATCGTTCGGATCACCGAGACAAGTGTTTGGAAAAAAAGGACCTGTGTGGAAAGACAAGGCTGTCTGAAGCGAGTTCTGATTTATGGACCAGAGGTTAGACGAAGTTTGAGAAAGAGAAGAAAACCTATGCGATGCCCTCTATGTTAACGGAATGGTGTTAACATAACAAACAAAGGCCCTTTTCTGGGCCACTCCATTGCTTCGAAAAGATATTTATTTTCACTTTGCCTAAAAAAAATTTTTATCCGATTGTATAATTTATCTTTTAACTCACCAAAACATTATTCTCTTACCTAAAAAATTTTGGTAGTCGATTTTGTAATTTGTGTAGGATAGATTGATGTTCATCAATCTATGGAAAAAAGCGAATATATAAAACATACTATACTATACTATTCACTGACACGTACGCGAATGATTCGTGTTTGTATATAGAAAGGACACAGGTGGCATGACGTCATGGTACTTGCTACATTGTTGCAACTGTCCAGTACCGTGACGTCACCCTACCTGTTCCATTCCTCTTGTCCCTATACATTCCCTATGTTAAATTCCCATTGACGCTAAACAGCTCCAGAGTGATATTTTGACGCTATAAATCGTGACGCTATACAGCCCCGGGTGGAAGAGGGGTGGTGTCTGAAATGCTAATTCCCATTGATGCAAAACAGCCCCCCTACACTACTCTCCTGTGGCTGTTGAACTTTCAGCATACACATTAGCAGATAGCTAGGCAGATTAGATAGCTATGCGAAATTTCCAACTACTACGAAACTATGACTCACTATAGTTAATCTGTTCTTTAGCCAGTCCTGCAATGCTGCTAATCAAAGAATAGCGGTCGCACGCTGAAGCAGCTGAACGCTGACATACAAATATTATGATTGGCATGCCAGCGACAGTGACGTTACCCCTGAATACCCCAGCTGCTGAGCTGCTTCAGCGCGCGACTCGCAACGTGGTGCGTGCATCCATCCAGCCACGTGGACAACTTAGTAGTAACTTACTTGATTTTAAACATTGTTTCAAGAGCGCGAATCGATTGGATTATTAATATTGTCTAGCGATTGTTCACTTGTTGAGTCTTACGGCACACTGGCTGACGGAAGACTTTCAGCGGAAGCAGGTGATATTAGCAGCAACGCCTCTCGATGAATCACACACAGGAGAATATTTGGCGAGCAAAATGGACAAATTATGCAAGGAATACAACATTCCCAAAACTCATATCCATGTTCTTCTGCGTGACGGAGGTGCAAACATGGTTAAAGCAATGTGTCTTGCTGAAATCGACAGCATCAGCTGTGTTGCACACACGCTGCAGCTCGTTGTCAGTGATGGCATTCTGTCGCAACAAGCTGTCAAAGATGTTTTGGCGATCTCGCGATCCATAGTCAGCAAGTTCCGGCACTCCATCCTGACACAACAACGGCTCGAAGAGCAGCAGGAAAAATTTAGCGTTGCCCGTAAGAAACTCGTCCAGGATGTCCAAACACGCTGAAATTCTACATACAATATGTTGGTTTCATTATATGAACAAAAACAAGTCTTGGAGGCTTACGCTGCTCTCTATGACCTGCCTAGCCTAACAGCCCAACAGTGGGTCTTGATTAACAATATTGTGGACACGTTAGGCCCATTCGCGGACATTATCAAGGAAGTAAAAGATAGCCTAACATCAGTATCCGTCATTCTTCCTATGCTGAAAATGCTCCGAATGCTGTTGGCTCGAAAGAATGAAGCGAGTCAAGGTATTCAGACAATGCGCCGTGATATGTTGACGTCACTGAACACACGCTTTGCTGATGTTGCCAGCAACAAAAAAAAAAAAAAGCTTGTCTTGGTCACTATCTTGGATCCACGATTCAAACATCGCCTATTCAGCGAAGAATTACTTGTGACCAGATCCAAAGAATGGCTTAAGAGCAGAATGCATCATAGTTGCGTCAGCTGACAAGCAGGAGGACCAAAAAAAAAGAAAGACTGAAACTGAAACAAACGCCACTGGACCATCAAAGTTGCGTCTCTGGGATTTGTTTTCTGTGGCCTGTGACGAACCTGTCCGTACCGTCAACGAAACAACCCACGTGGATGACGCCGTGGACGCGATGCTTGAATTGTATCTGGCCAGCCTTCTGTTGCCACGAGAAGAAGACATATACGACTGGTGGAACGCTCACAGGTTTCAGTTCCCCTACTTGGCCAAATTAGCTAGGCGCTATTTGTCTGCACCGGCTTCAAGCGTTCCTAGTGAGCAGCTGTTTAGTGTCGCAGGCCAGATTTTTTCGGATCGTCGTGGATCGTTACTTGGCGAGAAGGGAGAAATATTACTGTTGCTTAAATTCAACCTACCTCAACTAGGCTTTCAGTATTAGTTGCAGCCAGCGTACAGTGACGTCTAACTTTAGTCGTAAATCATTCGTATTATTAATTTTAATTATTATTGGGCTATCGTTATTAACATTTTTTTTGTGTCATTTATTGAAATCTAATAATGGCGACCTGCATCACTGAACGTAAGTTAAAAGACTAGCTTAATACATTTTCATTCATTTATATCTTTAACTAGCAAACCGTAAGTTTTCTCCGTGTTAGTTTTAAAGTTTTTCAAGTTTTATGTTTGTGTGATCGTTGTTTTCTATCAATAGCAATGTACTTCTTATCCGGTTTCTGTTTGTTTTTGTAAAGAAGTTCAAATTCACTTGCCGCCTAAACAACGTCGTTATAACTCACACGGCAAAATACCTGCTTGCATTACACTAATAGGTTTATGTTTCTGAACCAGTCATTGTTATAAAACAAATAATAATGAAATAATCGGTCTCATAATCGGTATCGGCAATTTTAATAATCGGCTATACACGGTATCGGCATAATCAGCAAAAAGTGACATCGGTACAGCTTTATAAAAATTCCACATGATAATTTCAGTTTAGCTTGTTAATATGGACGGGAACTATGCGCATGAGGTGAGATTACTGCAGTATTTAGATTGAATTGATTTCTATTTAGAATCAAAATGCATACTTATTTAATGTCCCCTATTTGATTGTATAATTTCTAACACTATATTTGTGTGTCCCTGTTCTGATGGTAAAAATTCTGATACAGTGTTTCTTGGAAATCAACCACAAATCGATTACAAATGACGTATATATCAAATGCATAGTAAAATAGATTTTTATCGACAATAATTTTTACAATAAAAATGTCCCCGTTTTTGCATTTTTGTACTTTGATTTCAAGATAATTTATTTTTCCAAATAGTATTATCTTGTTTTTCCTACAATCAGAGAAAGAAGGATATTACCAAAGCAAAAAGAACATTTTTTCCCCAGCAATATAGGTGTTTCCCAGTTTCGTTGATTAACACCGACTTTATCTCGGTCACATAAACGCATGACTATTTTTGGCGGAAGTGAGGCAACATCGATATATCAACTATGTTAAGATTTTGACACAATCGTATAAATTCTCCGTGAGTTATTATTTTCCAACACTCCCAGGTATGCTGATATTTATTTGCAGGCATTCTGATGTCAAATATAGCACGTAGGAAAAATTACGAAGTGTAGATTTGTTGCTGTGAGCAATGTATGTTTTTGTTTCCTGTGATCTGATCGTGGACTTAGTCATGGTTCGGTTACAGGTTTTATCAGTGTAAGGACTTCATACTTATGTGGTAAACTCGCAAATTCTGTGAGGTATAGGAAATAAATTCCTCATAATCTTTCAGATCTACATTTGTTCTTGTCATCTCAAATGAAATGGAGAACCAGAATATACCAGTTTAACCCATAGAAGAATTTGTGAAATTTGACCTTACTCAGTAATGCCATGGACGAATCTGGACGGTTACTTGAAACACCGAAATACGCCCAAAAACCGAAACGCACTTAATAATAAACCCCAAAACAAACAAGTATTTACGTGTTTTCAGTCTATGTATCCGTGTACACACCTAAGTTATGGTTTATATTTGATTAATAGTGCTTGTCAAAAAAAACATTGATTTAACTAATTTTTATTTTTATACATCTTACCACAATACACACCGAAATATACTCAGCAATCGGGCTTTTCTGCAAATGTAAAGTTTCTATCACCAATACTGGCACAAAACACATAACCGAATTTTCGACTGATTGATGACAATAAAATACTGCAGTGCTTCCTATTTGAAAAGTAGCAGTTATCACCAGAACATTCTGTACAAAACAATACTACTTTTGGACACACAGGATATTACCCCTGTGTTTTCATGACTCATGATAAGTCAGCCTATTCTGTGCATGAATTTTGAAAAGCTGTAATGTTTATGCATCTGGCTATGGAAATGGAATGCATTACTTTGGACTCATTCTGTCAGCATTTCAGCTGAGGAACTAGGTCAGGTTTATAGCTGGTTTTGCAAAAATCAACCTAAAAATGTCAATAAATGGCAAGATATATTAAGCAAACTGTACCAGTTTTTTTTTTAGAAAATTAGTAAAAGTTGAATATTTGATAAAAATAAGTAAGTTGACGAGAAACAACAATGAATAGGATGTAATGCATTTACAATGTCTCATTAAGAAAAAAATTACTAAAGAATTTTGAAGCAGACTCAGCACCCAGGAATTTCTTATCAATCCATTCAAGTGGGAGGTTGACAAGTTGGTTAGCTGATGATAAAGTAGGTGTGAAACAACTTCTTGCAAAATTAGAAACTTGGATTATGATGCAGTATTGTTTTGAGGTAAACATTTCTATCTTTTAAATAATGTATTTATTTGTATGATTCTAAAAGATAAATATCAACTAGGTTTTTCTGGTTAGAAGCTCAAGAAAGTCATGGGGTGGGTCTATTTGTATGATTCTAAAAGATAAATATTAATTAAGTTTTTCTGGTTAGAAGCTCAAGAAAGTCATGGGGTGGGTCTAAATGTTGACATTTAGAAATCACATTTTCATATTCATTTAGAATAGAAACATGGGATATTTTTTGTATGTTACAGCACTTGCCTTCTACTCACAGAATAGAAAACACAAGACCAGTATTTGTTTTAAGAAGTTGGGTTTACTGTGCATGAGGTTGGTAAATAGAGATAAATACATTTCTTCTGCTTTCTTACACCCTGCTAATGCAATGAAAATACATTTACTACAACTACAAATAACAATACTGTCATTAGTGCATTATTGTTCTGCATGTATAAATTGATTCAGTTTACCCCATATATTTATTAATTATCCATCTTTAGAGATAGTGGACCAAATAAACCTAAACATAAAACAATCAGTGTGTAGAGCAAAAGTAGAGAGCAGACAGACAGATGAGCATATGGACAGAATGATAGCCTCAGAAAAGAATATGCAGGTTGATAACCTATTAAAGGTGCTACAATGCATCAACATACATTTCTGACAAATATACAGAGTATATATAAATAAAACTGTTACATTACCTATATTATAAGTCTGTTTACCTTATCATATGGGAAAAAGGTCAAGTCACATTTTCCTTGAAGCAAAAGAATCATCAGGCACTTTTCTTAATGCAATCCCATGACCAGCACCCTTCAGAAGCTCCAATGGAATGACCATCACTAATACACTGTTCATGCTATGTGTTGTTGTACAGACAAGTAGCAAACTAACCAATTAGTTGTTGCTGTTGTTGTAGGGGTTAACGCCATTTTTCAGCACAAGATAGGTTATACATGGTGACCAGTGTAAATGGTGGAGGAAGAACTCGGGGGGAGGGGGGGAACCACAGAAAAAACCACTGACCCATGAGAAGCTACTGGCACTTACCAATCAGAAAGTTACTTACCACTTGCCCTACAGTAGAACAACTCAACATGAACAGTAATCAGGGTTGCTCAGAGTGAACAAAACTCAAACAGGTAATCCAGGTTCAAGGTTGCCTAACTGGCTAAATATGTGTAAAATGAGAATAACACAATAATTGGTTATCCTCATCATAGAGATGACCAACCACAGTGGTATTGCACAGACTGAGTGAATAATAAAATATAAAAATTAATGCATGGAATAACAGAGATCTGAGTAGAGATATGGGACAAAACAACATGAGCCTGTCTATGTAAAATACAACAGTTTAATCAATTGCATGAACAAAATAAAATTGATCATGACATTTGAATGATAAACTTTCTCTTAGAAATAAAATTACCAGGCTCTAAAAAATCAATTAGCCATTCTGTTTATACTGATAAGACAAATGTCATTATAGAGTTGAGTGAATGATTGACCTCAAATTGTCGGCATAACCTGTTTGTTTCGTGTCCTTTCAGGTTCAGTGTTAGTGATAGGTCAGCTTTGCCATATACCTTTTCCATCTCTCTACAGCCTCCTTTGGGTCATCAACTGTAATTTGGTTGTCTACCCTCTTTTCCCCACTGTGAAGTACAGGTATGGAGCTATTTTTCCATTGTGCCTTCTTGAGACACTTGTTTTTCTATGAAGCAGAATCTCTCTTTTCCGTATGTTCCATGTCCCTCAACTTCCAGACACCCATCTCTTGGACAATGTAAAAACAAGAAATATTTTTTATTTCCCAGAATTTTTTTGTATTTATTCTTTCATAGCCATGCTAAACTTTACAAGATGATTAACTGAAAGAATTCGGACATTGCAGTTACCATAATCTTTAGCCATTTCTTCACAATCAGAGTACCATCCCCCAACCACCTCTTCTTAAGAAAATGAGGCAAGTGACCAGTCACTTTTAATTTTGTGGGAAGGGGGTGCATAGGGTGTGATTATTTTGACAAACAATGTCCTTCCCCCAGACAGCTGGAAAAAATTCTTATTGTCCTGATCATTAGTAAAATAAAAGAAATATATATATATATATATATATATATATATATACAGTAAAAACTCATGAGCGACCTCTGCTATGAGCAACCACCTGTCATTTCTGACCACAATCGTAATGCACGGATTGATTTTGTTATATAAACACTCTGTTATGAGCGACCACCTGCTAAATGCGATCAGTGACCGCGATGTCTTAGCAAAATATGCATTTCAACACTGCTATGAACGACTGCATCGCAAAAATGAGGATAAACTCCACTGACCTTTATTTAATCCCTGTATGAACGACCGCTCATACCGTTCTAAATAAAAACAAAATAATTTTAAAATATAGGCTGGCTACCGATGTCTGAATTTTAGATATGCTTATTGTGTTTTATAGTTTCTGTTGTAAACCAGACAAAAGTATATGTAGATTATTTCCTAGTCTGGTTCCCTGCTTCGTATGCTCCTGCGTTCTTCTCCACTATTCGTATAGGGGTGAGCAACGCAGGGAGCATACAAAGCAGGGAACCAGACTAATTATTCCCGCACTTAAACTGCTTCCCAGCCTTAATCGCAGGACCCGACATCCATGTGAACAACCGTATTATGAGAACAGACAGACATCACTGACATATATGTAATCAATTGTTACAACGACTGCTTGATTAGTAACAATTGTTCTGATAAAAAACAAGCATGAAAGGAATATTTAAAAAGGAAGGATTGTTGCTACCAGTGATGGATGCTACAGTCCGTAAACCAGGCTAATGTACATGTCACGAATTGCCATTGTGGTGCCAAAGTTGACGTAGTGGTCGCGTATATTATTTGTTTTTAGAGTTAATCCGTATTGCTGGGGGTGAATAAGGTCATTGTGTATTAAACCAGCAAGAGAGAATCGTTTGTGGGATTCGATTGATTGTGTTCAAGACTTGTGATGTTTGTTGTTTTTCCCCCCGATGTTAAGTGATCACAGCCCAATCACAAAGCTGTCGTCTATTCAAGTTATTGCGACTGCGTTACACACTTAGCTTATAGAGTTAATCCTAGTATGTCATCTTTGAATGAAGCCCTTGAATTTTGTCTCTGAGTAAATGGTTCTGTTTCTGGATGAGATAAATGTTTCTTTTAATTTCATTAATTGTTAGATATGCAATGCACATGTATAGATTTTTCATATTTTCCCACAGCCCAGTCAAAACCGTCTTTACGTTCGATATTACAACTGAGCACAATAATTTTAACACCTAGAACCTTAATGACAATGGACTAACCTCCAACTAAAAAGAGCCAAATTTTAAGGCTGGAGAAAATAATTATTGTAACTGAAAGAAGTAAAAAAGAGCAGACCACGCGCAAAAAAGCGGTTTAAACGTTGGTAAAACAAATTTAGGTTGTTATAAAGAAAAAGAAGTAATTCAGAAATAATGTCATATGCTAAAATATGTGATCTTCAAATGTAAATGTGATTTCATGTTTAATGACAGAAGTATATCTTTATTGCTATATAATTTTGTTTTTAGATGAATGCATACAATATTTTAGCAAGAAATATTAATAAAGAATAGAATATATGTACAGTGATTGTGGTTATTTTTCTTGAAATTATTCTGAAATTGGACCTTGGAAACTGGTCTTTTTGTACAAGCCTGCTATGAGAGACCACCTGTCTTGAGAGACCGCTTTTTGTTGGCAGAAGGGGCGGTCTTTCATAACAGGTTTTACTGTATATATATATATATATATATATATATATATATATATATATATATATATAAACAAAAATGATCCAGAATTAAAAGGAGGAGGAATATTCTGGTTCAAAGAAAACTCCCAGCCCCTCCCCCTGAATGTTAAATGATCAGTTTCTAAATTATATTTTTTTTAAAAAAACTTATTAATTCTGCTGATCCAATTTGACTGCCATTGTGACTATCTTAACTATCTTATTACTACTTTTCTTGTCTGGATGACATGGTATTTTCATATATAAAAAAAAAAACTTCTTTTGATATCTAGCTGGTCCTAAATGAAAATGGTGCCAGTCTTAATATTAATATGGGTGCCATGACAGCCATCTTAAAAATCTTGTTATCACTTCTCATGAATCTTATTATCATGGGGTTTTCACCAAAAGACTTTAGTGCTGGCCTTACAAACAATATGGCTGCCACAGTAACTAATTTGAAAATCTTATTATTAATAAAGAATATTAGAGATGGTTTCAACACATGGCAGTTAAAAAGAAGTAATGTTCCTAAAGTGAATACTTGGAAATTCTTTCAGATCAGAAGATCACCAGCACCTTTGAGGGAATCTTGTTTGAGTAGTAGAGTACTTGAATAAGTAAAGGTCTTGCCATTGTATGGATTTTACAAAAACAACAGTCTGTTGGATCAAATTCCTGTTTTTACTTATTTATTTACAGAGTTGCTTAAGGCAGAGTTCTCCCTTGATGTATGTCTGGTTTTGGATGCCATTGAAAACAGACGCACTGCACGTTACTCCTGTATGAAATTGGAAAATGAAAATTGACAGAAAAAGATCATGTGCTCGCAATACAGCTCAAATTATCACAACACAAAGTGAATACTTGCAGAATTCTAAAAGGGAACTGTCGTCAACAAAATTCCGATGTGCAACATGCCATAAAAAATTTTCTAGCAGAGGGAATCTTAAAGCACATGAACGGATCCACAGCGGTGAGAAGCCTTTCAGATGTGAGGAGTGTAATAAATCATTTTCATTTCCAGGAAATTTGACAGTTCATAAAAGAATTCATGCAAATATTAAGCCATATAAATGTGAAGACTGTGGTAAAACCTTTTCTGCGAAAGGAAATTTATTGGCTCATATCAGGACACATACAGGTAGCAAGCCTTTTAAATGTAAAGAATGTGGCAAAAGATTTTCACACAAGGGGAACTTGAATGCACACATGAGACTTCATTCAGGTCTAAAACCATTCATATGTTCATACTGCAAGAAGGGTTTTGCCCATAAAGGAAACTTAAACGTTCATCTAAAAGTCCATGGAAAGCCAGTCACTTATAGTTGCAAAATATGCCCAAAAGTATTTTCAAAACTGAAATTATTAAAGAAGCATCAGTATCGGCACAGCCATGTATCCAAAGCAAATGATGCCCGCCAGGAGATGCTGGCTAAAGAAAACATTTCTAAGGAAGCTGAAACAGCTGGCTCGAATGCACATAAAATTCTCTCCCATAACGATAATATTGAGAAGGAAGAGAGTAAGAAAGTTCAAGATCTACAACAGGATCACATGAGATTGCACTGGAAGCCAAAGTCTTTCACATGTTCCGAGTGCAATAAGGGTTTTGTCTTTAAGAGAAGCTTAACTATTCATATGAAAGTTCATGGAAGGCCAACAACTTACAGTTGTGAAATCTGCCCGAAAGTGTTTTCAGAACGGAGATTATTAAAGAAGCATCTGGAGCAACACTCGAACCCTGCAAAGGCTAATGATGCCCTCCGTGAGCTACTGGCAGGAGAGAACATTTCAATGGAACCTGGAATTTTGGAAATGGCAAATAATTCCGAAAGTGCAAAATTAGATGACTCAAACATCGACAACCTTATCTTGTTGACTGACACTGTTGTGGTAGAAGGGGGTAAAAACATAAATGATCTTCAACAGAGCCAGGATGGAAAAGACAAACTATTTGGTTGTTCCCAAGAATGTGTTGTGTGTAGCCAAAAGTTTTTTGATGAACAGAAATTGGAAATTCATCTGAGATCACATCTCCCCAATAGTAAAGTGTACTCTGAATGATCAGTGCTTTTCTCAGGGATCTATACCTAACTAAATAAAACGACAATATTGTAACAATCTGCATGATGATGAATCAGTTTGAAGTTTTATACAACTTTCCATATCACAATGCAAACTATTGTCCCAGCTATGCAGATGTCAATCCTTTGACATGAATTTGGAATCCACAGTATTTACATGAATTTGGAATCCACAATAAATCTTGATGATCGTGACTAGCATAATCCAAGTACATACTGGGATTCTGGATGAGTCAAAGTTTTAGAAGGGGTGAATGGCATTAAAATAAATAACCAAATTGTTTCTTGTGGATGTTAGCAATGTTGTGTTTTTATTTAGTCACCTGTATATAAGATACAAGCCACAAAAAGTCTCAGTAAAAACTCTTAACAGCATAGATATTCAGGTTTCAGCATCTAGGATACAAAATTTTAAAATGACATGTTTAAATTTTGGAATTTCATTAAATAAACCATAATACTTTATTTTCATAACTTTATTTACTGTTACGTGAAATAAAAAAAGCTGCAGTAAGGCACTAAATTGAGCTAATTTGAAGATTAGAAAATATTTCTCACTTGCCTTGGACACGTGACTTAAAAAATTATTGGTCCTTCTGAAGTCATACTTGTCCATGGATTTGAGTTACATGGAAGTTATACCATTACTATTTTCAGTGCCTGTTTCATTTCATATTCTGACACCTCAGCATTACAGAACAAAATTTATGAATTTACAAAAATATTAAACACCTTTTTTACATCTAGTAATAACATGTAGAAGCAGGGGTGCAGAAATCTTGTCAAAATCAAAAATTGTCCATGGACAAGTAAATTCAAACTTTGCATGAAAGACTCACTTGTCCATATGTTCATAGTTGAGAAGAGAATAGTGGAAGACAGGACTATTAAAATGTTTACTTTATTAAGCTGTACCATTTAAATGTACGAAGTATGGATCTTTGACATGTAAAACATACTGGATATTTTAACTTGTCATATTTTTGCTGTAAAATGTATACTTAGACTACAGACATAAGAAAACAGTAACAAGTATGTATTGTGCTTCACACTTTTTTGGTTTGTTAATGACATGTCTTTCCTTGTGATATCCAGTATGGCATTTGTTTGATCTTTGTTGGCCTCAAGCCAAAGAAACTTTTGCAGCCAAGAATCGTTGAACTCCCATTTTCTTTTTTTATCGTGTTCTCTGTCATGGTCAAGTTTTGTTTTATCTGGTTTTGTTGACTTTTCAATCAACTTTCACCATTCGGCCCAAGCGTTATAAGAAAACGACCCAGATGAATTCCTGGGAAAATTCATTGTAGTCACACATAATGATTTCAAGGAGATTGGTTTGAAAAAACAGATTCCTCAGGTAAGCCCTATTCTTCAGCCACTGAAATTCGTTCTGATCAGATGTAACCATAAAAAAATACCACCTAAACCAGTACATTCGGCTTCCACTGGTTGTATCCATAGAAGGGTGGCTACTTTCAGTCCTAATCAATAAATTTCAACATACACTATGTAAATACACAATGCACCCATATGGCATTCTCTGGTAAGTATGAATTGCACTTGTGTAAACATAGCTCAGATGAAATTGTCCATTAAAGTTACAGGCCACAATTTACTTGTCCACTGACAAGTAACCTTTTGGGGCCTTAAATAGTCTAAAGTGTTCACCATTCCAGATCAATGCCATCTCACCTCTGTCAGCATGGGTTGAAGTCATGGGCTAGGCTAATGCAGGTATTTGAGAAAGCTTGCCGTAGCTTCTCCTGGGTAGGTGATTCTTCTTGGGGTTTTCACAGGTTCTTCCTACACCAGTTATGCTTGCTGCCATGTATAGCTATCATGTGCTGAAAAATGGCATTAAACCCCATAACAACAAGAAGTAACCTTGCAAAAGTTTCTTGTCAGTAAAAACACATTTCTGACTCAGACAATATGGGCAGTGTGTTTTTCCACCCCTGAGAAGCCAATTGTTAAAAATAAATGAATCAAGATCAGTACAGTCTGTTCTCACTTCTAGGTCAAGTCCAACTACAAACTGCACAGACCCAGATCTGCCATTGCATAATGTGCTTGCAGATCTGGGTCTATTCATTTTAAAGTAATCAGTAGAACATACAGCATAGACCTTGATGCATCATTGCTTTATATGATTGCAGATCATGGTCTTTGTTTTTTGCAGTTGGACTTAAAAGTGAGTAAATATGGTATATTAATTGATTCATGTCCAATAAGATTTGTGATTTACAGCACTGTATGAACTTAAACTGCTGAGCAATATAACATCTATTCTTGCTTACAAGTTACATCCAACTGCAGTCTACATAGACCTGATCTGTTGACACATGCAATGGCAGATCAGAGTCTCTTTTGTTTGCCATTAGACAGGACTTGTTTGCAATTATATATGGTAGATCTGAATACATATTACCAGTAATTGAGACATTTTGCTTATTCCTCCCTTTTTTCAAATTTGTTACAATTATATGTAATAATCTGTTGATTCCATTATCGCAAGTCATGGCAGACAATCCATTATGTGCCTTTTTCTTATGAGGGTATAACAGATTTTTGCCGAAGACTTGCAACGATGGTCTTGAGTGATAATGAATACAAATCTCTAATGAATTTCCTTCCTGAAAAAATACTGCTGTGTATGGGGTTTTTTTTGTTTAACACAGCCAAGGTCTACTTTATCTGCACATTTAGTATCTTACATACTGTGTAGTTTTTTCACATTTCTAATACAGTAGAACCTGTCTTGAAGGACTAACCCTTCTGCCAACATTTTTATGGTGTCTCATGACAGGTCATAATACTGTTTAATAAATGAACCTGTGCACTAGGAATCTGGCTTCCACAGGTGGTCTTTCAAGGCAGGTTTTACTGCTTAGTATTGTTGAGTAAAGTATAATTTATTACAGTTGGGATGCTCTACTTTTATGATAGTGGGTGGTACACTTTTCTTGGTTAATTACCATATGTACTCACTTATAAGTCAAGTCCAGCTGCAAACTGCACAGACCCAGATCTGCCATTACATAATGCGCTGGAATATCTGGGTCTGTGCAGTTTGTTGGAGTAATCAGTAGAACAATAAATGTAAACCCAAATCAGCATCCACATTATGATATGACAGATCAGGATCTTTGTTGTTTGCAATTTGGCTCGTCTTATAAGCAAGTATATATGGTAAGGTATGAAACCATAAACATTGCTGTAATTTCTGCAGAACCAAATGACCACTTTGATTTTTTTTACCACAAAGCTAGTCAGTGTAAGCAATTAGTACTTAACTCTAGTGATAAGCTCAAGTTTTAGGCCCTGTACATCATCATCATCATCATCATCATCATCGATCTCTTAACCCAAGAGGTCATTGGGGCACCACAGTTGACTTTACAACCAGTTCTCTCCATCTTTCCCTGTTCTCTACTGCCCTTTAGGAATCTCCAAATCCCATGCCTGTCCACTCCTTAATGTTATCTTCCCACCTCTTTTTCTGTCTGTCTCTTCTTTGCACCCTTGCACTGTGCCTTGCGAGATTGTTTTTGCCAGTCCAGATGATCTTGAGACATGACCATACCACTTCAGTTTGCGCTTTTTTACAGTGGTCAAGAGGTCTTCATAGGATCTGATGGCATGTTGGATCCTGTTGTGGACTTCTTCATTGGTTACGTGGTCAATGTATGAGATGCCCAAGATCTTGCGGTAGCATCTCATTTCAAAGGTTTGAATCCTTCTTTGTAGATCTGATACGAGCAACCACGATTCACAAGCATAAAGATGGATATAACAATTGAGCACATCGGCCTTATTTTGCATAGTGCTAGCAGATGGGGTCTGTGCTTGTTCTACTGGTTACTCCTAACAGACTGCACGTACCAGTATCTGCTGGTGCATTATGCAATGACAGATCTGGGTCTGTGCATTTTGCAGTTGGACTTGACATGTATATAGTGTATCTGAAAGAGATTATTTTACATGTAATCTGTGAATCAGCATGAAAGCTGCAGTTGTTCCACTTTCTCACATTGATAAAATCAGACTTGTTTTATTAGACAGACCCATTCGAAAATTTTAATGAGCTCAACCAAGAACTTCAATTGTTCCAGAATTTGGGCTACAGGATTTGCTAAACTTTGCAATTTAATTGGATACTTGGCCTTATATTGTTATTATTTCTGTATATTATGTATGTAGAACTATGTATTCCTAACTAATTAATTTAAGTGCTTTTGCTTGGGGGCAGTGCAAAGCAGTGGAAAGCCAAATCAAAGCCTGGAGGGAAAAAAATTTAAGTGAAACATGTACAATGCACTAGATCAGGGGTTTCAGACATGCGGCCCATAGTTGTATTTCCTGCAGCCCATGACAACACCTGGAATTTGTTAAATAATAAAGCAGATTTTTTCTTCATGGCCAGCCAGTTTTGATACAAATTCAATTGTTACATTGTTTAATTATTGTTCCCAACATTTCAACTATCTTTTATAAAATTATATGGGCTGCTTTCACTGTATGAAAAGGTTTCAGTGATGCAGCCATTGAACAAGTGTACTAGTCCTCATGTAGCCCTTGTGGTGGTTTGAGTGCAAGACCCCTGCACTAGTTGGTGCTGTAAAAGTTGATTTAGGTAAATTAAATTATTAAAGAAAATTATGCATGCCAGTAATTATCTAATGGATTTTGGGTTATGTCCCCTGGGTCATGGCCTGGAGGATGGAGTTTGGAATTCTATATAGGTGGCGGTGATATGCTCTGAAACTTTGTACTTTGCAATGGCAGTAAAGTTGTTCTGATTATGTATGGTAGTCATATGATAGTTACCATATATACTTGCTTACAAGTCCAGTTAAGCGCAAAACTGCACAGACCCAGACCTGCTGTCTGGTCTTGCTCTGGCAGATTTGGGTGTTTGTAGTTTGTTAGGAGTAATTAGTAGAGCAAACATAAAACCTGATCTGCCCATATATTATGTGATGGCAGATAAGGGTCAATGTTGTTTGTGTTACTTACATAAAAATGTATGTTAAGTAAAATGATGTCAGAGCAGAAGAAAATATGTACATACAATGAAATGTATATTTCTGTGTATTATTTTTAAGTAAATTTCAATTTCATGACACGAGAAGATAATATCTTCAAAGAATAACTACATTTTCTTTGATGAATTGGAATTCATTGTTCTAATGGATCTTTTTATATTTTCTATTGTATGCATAGTTATGCCAAGTTTCAGTGCTGTCTTGGTCTTGTAATGAAATATTTATTTTTTACTGGTTAGCAGCTTTTAGTTTGTTTTAAAATAAAGCTGTCTATATCTGATACACGTCAGTTTGTGCAAGCCTTCAAAGTGCTTTTGGAGATCTTCGTAATTATAAATGTTGTCATCATCATCATGTTAAAATGCCACCGATTCTTATTTTATTTAGCCCTCTTAGCTGAAGTGAAACTAATAATCAACTATTCTTTATTGGTGTCCATCTGACCAATCTAATCACTCAGATGGAGTGAACATTAACCGCTTTTTGAAGTCTATGAGTTTAGCTTGGTTAAACAGTAGGACGAAAGCAAGACTTATTTGTGTACTATCTTAATTATGTATTGTTGACTCTTTATAACATATAACATTTTTCATACATTTTTTATGAAAGTCCACTGTCAATCACCATGACTTTCTATGCCCACACTTTGCAGTGGGTCATATTGATTTTGCCCTTTCATTTTATGTAAAAGAACCTTGTTAGAAGGATTGTAAAACAACACTCAATGTAGACAAATGAAATCAGGATAGCAAATTTGTATCCATATTTTGATGAATTGGTTAGATTTCAAGCCATCAAAACAGTTTTTCAGATTTTTAGCTCTTCTGGTCATAGACCAGGAGAATGAAAAGATCTGTTTGTTAGCACTACTTCTTCTAAACTACTTGGAGAATTGCCATGAAATTTTAAATACACATTCATCACAAGGTCTAATTGGACTTTTTGAAAATGGTGCTGCTCTAACATCTAGCATGGCTGCCACTGCAGCCATCTTGAAAATTTTATCACTACTCCAAATTGTAAAATGATATTGAGCTGAAGTTTTCATCAGAAGAATTCTTACGATTTTATCACTACTCCTCCTGATTGGATGGTCTTATCAATAGCGTTTGCAATAAAGGTCTCCTTATGATGTCGAGTTAGTCCTGAATGAAAATGGTGCTGATTTCATGTCCAAAAACCACTCTGGTTGCCTGGTGGTCAGAGCGTCCACCTCAGATGCAGGAGGTCGCGGGTTCAAATCCAGGCCGAGTCATACCAAAGACTTATAAAAATGGTACTAACTTCTGCCTCACTGGGCGCTCAGCATTAAGAGGTTAGTGTTAGGACTGGTTGGTCTGGTATCAGGATAATGTAACTGGGTGGGACATCATGCTACATGTTTGTAGCATGATACCCTTGTGCATCACTATAAACTGCCACACTGCAGACATCGTAGCGATATGGCTGAAAAATTGTTAAAGCTACATTGAAAATCCAAAACACACACAAACACACACACACACACCCATGTCCAAAATATGGCCACCACAGCAGCCACCTTGAAGATCTTGTTGTTGCTGCTTCTCCTGGATGAAAAGTTCTATTGCCATGGGGTTTTCACCAGATGATTTATCTGGTTAGTCCTAAATGGCCGTTGTTTCATTACTAGTTCTTCAGAACAAAGTCATATTAACTTTGGGTTTTCACCAGAAGACCTTTTATGATGTCTAGATGTTCCTAAATGAAAATGGTGAAGTTTGCAAACCCAGTGTGTGGCCACCACATCGGATATCTTGAAAACATTATTATCGCTACTCCAGAATGAATGTCATATTGCCATGGGCATTCATCAAAAGACTTCTTATGGTGTGAAAGTGAAATCCAGTATGGCCACTATGACAGCCATCTTGAAAATCTTGTAATTACTCCTCCTCCAGAATGGAAGGTCATTACCAGAAGACTTGTATCTTGTTGGTTCTAAATGAGATCAACTGTCACATTGTGCTTTCACCAAAAGACTTGTGATATCTAGTTGGTCCTGAATGGAAAGGGTGTTATCCAATCTGTTATCCAATATATCCAGCACAGCAGCCATGTTAAAAATCTCATTGTTACTCCTCCAGAACAGAAAGTCATATCAGCAGAGATGTTCTCAGGATTTGTATGATAAGGGGGGATTTTCCCCCTTGTCACAAAAATAAGGAGAGAGTAGAACAGAAATGAGGGGAAGAAGGAAATGGCTATAGTTCAATATTTACGTTAAACTTCAATATCCATCTCTTTCTCCTTCTCCAGTCTGAAAAATCCCCGTTTAAATCAAAATCTTTAAAAGATGTTTTCTCTAGTAAGTATTAATCTGTTGATTGTTTCTGAGCTTAACCTGTTCCTTATAAGTGTAAAAATATTGTTCTGCACTGAGAACCCCCATTCGCATTCTGTTGTCTGAAGAGGCATATACATAGCTAGCTTAGCCAGCTGGAACAAGTTTGAAAACTGTTCTTATAGTTGGTGTGTACAATTTTCCTAAGCTCACTGGTATTGTCTTTTGGATACTTCTGCTCCAACACAAGATTTTTCACTAACATAAGCTTTGCGTAAGTTTAACTTTCTTGAAATAGCACTCTACTGACTGCTGTACCAGATCTACATTTCCAAAATACTGTATTAGGATTTCAACTCCATTAATGCCATAGCCTACTTGTTCAGACATAAGTGTTTTGAAATAAATATCTTTACTTCTTAATTTCAGTTTTAGATTCTTATTTATTAGATTTATTGTAACTTTAATGCCAGGGCTATATGGTTCTGTAGCACATGATCCCACAAGATGAGAAACTAAATGTTTTTTTCTTTTGAATAGTATCTAAGTACAACATACAATACATCTGCATTCTTACAACAGGAACACAAAAAATGAGGATGACTCCAAAATAGGAATTAATCTGATTGCTCAGTTCTCCTTACATACACCTTCTATTCCAACTATTTATCACAACATACCCCTAGTGAAAGATTTTACTACTCAATTTATCTCAAAACTGCCTATTCATGTGACCTAGCCCAACCAATAGGAAGTTACTGAATTCTTCTAGAACTATCAAAACCCCATCAGCCAATAAGAAATTAAAGTCATTAAGTCTTATTATTAAGATTATTAGTAAGTAATTGTCAGCTCATACTTAAGCACCTATTTATAGATTCCATGTAATTTTTCACACTTAATATTCCTAAAAACAGACCCTAGTCATATAGGAAAAATCTAAGTAAAGAAAATCTGTACAATTTATAGCCATGAATAAAACTTACAAAAATTATATAAAATAATGTACTAGGAGTTACAGAAAAAACAATAGAGATATTCACAACACTCCATTAACACTTGCCCAGCTCCAATAATCTGGTATAGTTATAACTTTAAAAATAAATTGCCCTCAAAACTATGATCAGCCAGTATTTGCCAAACAAAATCATCATCTAAAGATGAACCACACTGGGAGCTTGATATTTTAGGTCTTCTAGATGACCGTATTATAAACACACATTTGTAAAACTTCCTTCTATGACAGAATGCTTCTTACAGAGCCAAATGTGTCGATCAAATTTAGAATAACAGCCATTCATGCTGAGCCAAAGAAACCAGTTGTGCAAATAGTTACAAAAAAATACATGTACATGTGAAAAGTGCTACAATATCTCTACTGGCTTGACTTTTGTCAAGACAAGCCATTTAAGGGTGAAAGACTGAATAAAACTACATTATGCAGAGGACATTCTCATATGTGTTGTCTTGAAACTAATTTTTGGGAATCACTTGACCGCGCACCCTGGGAGCAAGTCTTTGTAGGATGTATTTTTGGTTATAAATGAAAATGGAGCTAATTTGGCTTCCAGTATGTCCACATCAGCAAATTTGAAAATCTTGTTGTTGAAGAATGTCAGATGGTTTCAGCACTGAACATTAAAAAGGAAGAAACCATCTTTTCTTGAATTCCTGGAATTCCTTTACCACCAACATTGTCAGTCCCTTTCAGGGACTCCTATTTTTAGATATGTTTGGGGGGTTTTGGACTTAAACTTTCTTACAAAATCTTAACAAAATTAAGCAAAAACCGCTTACGGTGGACAAATGAAATTTTATTGGCATACTTTACTGATATGTAACTGACCTAACTAGATTTTAAGGACATTACATTTTCAAGTCATTGCAGCATCTTTTTTAAAGTTTTTAGCTCCACTGGTCATGCCTTCATCTGTTAACCAAATGCCAAGTGTAAGCTATCCAGGGTGGTAGCGCTGTGGATCATGGAGAGTTAGGGGAGTTATTGTTCCGAAACGAAATTCGTAACAGACAGACCGCAGATGTTAGAACATAATTGGATCCACATTATGGCAGGCCAAAAAATTACAATGTGTAATGCATGTTTGTATGCCTATGTAACTAGATTTGAATGCAATCATGGCAATTTTTCTAATTTTTTTTGTCTTTTTGGACTTGGACATTTTGTATGCATTGTAGGCACTAGTGTCTGACAAATATAAATCTTATGAATGTGTTTTTTCCATGGAGAAAAATGCCAGTTGTAATAAAATTGATAGCTTTTGTTGGGGAGGAGGTAGGTTCTCATAGGAAAAAAAATAAAAGAACACAAAACTGTAAACAGTTTCTTGTTTAAAAAAAATTAGACCTGAATTTTATCTACTGTGGCAGAAAACACAGGTCAGATACAACAGTGTTATGATAGATATCCTATTCTGATGAGATACAATAGTGTTATATATATATATATATATATATATATATATATATATACTATTCTGATGGGATACAATAGTGTTATAATAGATATCCTATTCTGTGCTATTGTAACGTTCAGAGATGTCTAATTTCTATGCAATATGATTGGTACATAATAGTTTCACCAGATCCATTAACCTTGGCACCTCCTTATGCCTTCACTCATGATCAACATAAAGGAGCCAAGAGTCCCATGATGGTGTGATTGCTCAGCATGAAACATATTAGGTTCAGTGAGGATAGACAACCAAGGATCATTGGATTATACAATGTGTAATCAGCAGTAATTTGGAAAGGACTGAAGACATTAATGGATTATATAAGACATGTGGAAATGAAATTTCATGTCGCTGAGGACTTAAAACATGCTCTGACTGTATCAGTTCTTGCTTGAAACTTTACTTTAAGTTTAGTGGATATAATCATCTGCCACAGCTTTAGGTATCAAAATCTGGCCATTCTGACTGATTCTGATTGTATTAGAAATATTTAATTTTTAATTTACATGACAAATTAACATATGGATATCCACAGACTTTTTGTACCTTTCATCTAAAAAATGTACCTAGTCCATTAAGCTGGATCAGAAATAAGCCTCAGCACACCTTTTATAAATAATATCCCTCTGCCAGTTATTAAACTACAAAATTGTGATGAACCATTTTTGAAGGATCAAAACTGGCATCATTTAAATAGTCATTGACGATTACATGTAGAACAGAAACAAACTGAGGTAACTGGATTGAGAATATTGTTGTAATAAATTATTTCTTTTATGTAAACCTAGAGTCTGCATTACCAAAGATGCTGCCAGGAATTTTCTTAATATGGGGAAGTCCCCCACACCTACATCCAGATGAAGGGGGAGGAGGGACAATGCCAAATGGTAGCTGATAGGTGACATTATTATAAGGTAAATACATGCCTAATTTAAGACGAACATTTAATGACTCTGTATTACTTCTTTGACAACAAATATATAAAGTATCTTCATATCCAATTTAGACTGCTGAGATGGTAAATAGACTTCTCTTCCTCTTACTCCACTTCACCAAAGCCTCTGAAAATGGGAAATAATCTATATGACCCCCTTGTATCTGAATAGAAATCAGTTTATTCACTGTTTCTGATGTTAAGATCAGTGTGAATTCTGTTTTGTAAACTAAATCCCCTCTTACAGTCTGCTGTTTGTAATGGGAGAACCACTACAATTTTGGCCAATTTAAACAAATTAGGGATATGGTCTTCATGATATCTGAACATAATTTTCCACAACCAGATCATGTTGTCCCTGGAATGTTTCTGTTGTAGGATCATATTTTTAGCAAGACTGTATTCAGCCAAGGATGCAACCTTTGAAGAACATGGGTTAACCTATGCAACCATTTTCATTGGTAATGGATTATCTTTCTTACATTTTTAATTGAGAACACATGATATCCCTCCTTTTTGGTTCTTTTCTTAACCAGTTGTAGGTACTTAACCACTTGTCTTGGAATTTCAGTTCCTTTTCTTTTTTCTCAGCCTCCAGTTCCCCTTCCATATGCAGTGGATGAGGTGTCAGCTCTTTCTGTGACATTTTCAGTTCGCATTGGAACATGAGAGCTTTCCTCTTGTCCTATAATTATTGACTGTAGCAAACAATCTTACTGTAAAGAAATCCGTTATCTTCTGTCTCCACATTCATGAAACCTGCCACTTGTTACACTTTAGTTCTGTTATGGCTGATCAATTTGTTATAGCCCTCTAGGAGACAAATCGGAACCCCTGGATAGTTTCTGCAAAAACCGCAGCAGATATCAATCATACAGATGCTTGTATTCAACACTAAATCTCCCTCAGTATAGCTTGATTGAGATCACCAGCAAAATGGATGACCAAGTTTGTCAAACCTTTAGCTTTAGTTCTTGTGTTTAAAAGAAAAAAGAAAAACAAAAAACAGCATGGATTGGGTACAACAAATTGCAGGAACTGCAAATAATTTGCGTGAATTTCCCCCCACTGGTTTTCAAAAGTTGCATGACAAACAATCTTTGTTGCAAGAAACCTGCCATCCCTGGCAGCATCTCTGTATTACTAACAGCAGAGTGATGCCATTAAAACAGAAAGCAAACAGTAATATCCATAAACACATAAAATGTTTGAAATTAAAACAAAATTTATTAAGAAAAAGTTTACTAAAACTTAAATGATTTTTATTCATGTAACTGCATCCCTCAAGGAATCTACAAACTTCCTGTAACTAAGATAAAAATCAACTGGTCTCTGAATCTTCCCCACACCTGTGAAGGATACTGATTTATTTCGACTACAGTTATCTCCTCTTGTTCTTATACTTTGTGAATTTCCTTGTTCAAGAGTGGAGCAAATCTTGCTTTCTCCTTCCTTCCAAGGAAGTGCATTATCATCAAGTTTTCGTCTCTTTGAGCATGAGGAAGTGTCAACAATGCCACTGTCATCCTGATTCATGTCTTTCTTGGCAGAATTTTCCCTTGTAGCTTTATCCATATTGATAAAGTCATGAATTATCCTTTTGGAAGTAAAGAATGGTTCATCACAACTATGTAAATGATTCCCATTTTTCAAACAATTATGATTTTGTTTGTCACATGCTTCAAGTACTTTACCATTTCCTTTAGCCCTTTTTACTTGAAAAGTTTTCTCATTGATAATAATGCTTGCTTTGCCACAGCTATTGCTTTTGTCCTCATTGTCTTGATGAGAGTTACCTCCCATACCATGTCCACAAAATACACACTTACAACCAATATCTGAGTTATCTCCCTTTGAAACAGCATCTATGAGATTTTGAGGACAATGAGATATATCACTGGTTTGGAGGAGGTTGGTGGAGACTTCTTGCTGTTTGGATGGAGATTTTGGTTCTTCTTCATCAATCTGTTGAACCTGTGCATTTCCTTTGCATTTCATCCATACTTGTTTGCTTCGCAGGTCCTTCTGCAATGACAAAATTTTAAATATGCAATGTTAAGATACAATAATAGTTTTCATAACTGTTTTCATGTTAATATGGTAAGCAACAATCATGGAAGCAGACTGCAATTTTGGGAAATTTCTGAAATACTGCAATTTCCTCTTTACTCATGTAGGATAAAGAGTCCTTGATTTGGGATTGTGTGTGTGTGATTTGGATTTTTCATGTAGCTTTAACAGTTTTTCAGTCATGTCGCTACGATGTCTGCAGTGTGGCAGTTTATAGAAATGACTAGCACTGAGGCACACATGTAGCATCATGTTCCACCAAGTCACATTATCCTGACACCAGGCCAACCAGTCCTAACACTAACCTCTTAATGCTGAGTGCCAAGCGATGCAGCTGTTAGTACCATTTTTATAAGTCTTTGGTATGAATCAGCCAAGGTTTGAATCCACGACCATTAGGCTACCGGAGTGGTTTAATTTGAGAGTTCTACAAATCAAGAATGAAAAGTCCAATAAACAGTGATTAATCTGTGAATACTCCAGGATCCTCTTCTTGATTCCAAGAATTTTCAGGACCAAAAAAATCATTTGTTTTGGCAAAACCATCAAAATTTATACCCAGAAAAATAAATAAAACCTGATACCCAGAAATAAAAATGATTTTACAGTATGGTCTAACTCAAATGGCTGCAATTAACATCTTCAGGTTAATAAACTAAGATACAAATAACTATAGTGTGCTGCAAGATCAGGTCTTTCATTATAGTCTGTCTCAAAGGGCTGCAATTAACATCTTAAGGTTAACTAAACTGTGATGTACAGCTAATAAATGTAATACTCCAAACACACAGCACAGACCCAACTGACAACTGCATTATGTGACAGACATGTCTAAGCAGTTTGCAGTTGGACTAGTTATATAAGCAAGCATATATGGTCTTCTATAACATTGTGTGTTGGGGTATGGTGTCTGAGTACTATAGAACAGTTGTTGTTATAGAGTTAACGCCATTTTTCAGCACAAGATAGGCTATACATGGTGGCCAGTATAAATGGTGGAGGAAGAAACAGGGAAAACCTCCGAAAGAACCACCAACCCACAAGAAGCTACTGGCAAGCTTTCTCACATAACCACACTGGCAGAATCTGAGACTCAAACCCGTGCAGACAGAGGTGAGATGGCAGTGATCCGTAACAGTGAGCGCTTTAGACCACTCGGCTACTTGGGGCCCCACTACAGAACAGAGTCCAATGATAAAGGCAACATCATATGACACAATGTGACCTCATCTAACATTTACACATGACAATAGCTCTTCCTGAAACAGGTATGATTCCCATAGTTGAGTATAGCATCCCCTAGTCAAGGGGAAATACATACTGACCAAAAACAGATTCCTACAATCAGCCAATCACAAGATGATAATTTATCACATGATGTACTAATATTAATATTGGTTTAAAAAGCCCGGTAACAAATGTAAGTGAAACCTTTCCTAATCGAAACCTGCTTAGAATTCATTAAAAAAAAATTAAAGTAAAAGACTCCAACATTAATCTTAATAGAATTGTAGAAAATCATTGTTGCATCCAAGCAAAAACTTTGAAGATTTGAAGAAATATTGTAGCTGAAAGCTTCATCCCTGATCACATTGGAGATAACTATTTATAATTTATGGCTTCAGAAATATTTGATATCAAAGGTTTTCTTAATTTTTCTTCAATTCAGTTTGTTTATTTTAACATTCTGTGACTATAAAGCCTGCTTTTGACAGATTTTTATTTTAGTCAGCCCATCTGTCTGTCTGTATGCTTGCCAACATATCAGTACAATACTGACAATACAGCGCTGATTAACAGTAAAGCTCTAAAACTGTACATAGAAACAATTATGTAAGAAATGGAAGATAAATCCTTTCAAATACAAACATGCAATCTTATATATAAACACCCACATTTGTCTCTCTCTGTGTAACACCTGCCAAACAAGAATTTGCAGGTCCAAAACTCACAGTGGTATCCTTTTTTAAAATGCTTTTTTGTATTTTTATGTTTAAACTTTTCTTTTTAACTTGCTCATCATCCCAATTTTTTTTATTTTTGGGGGTTTACTTTTTTTAATTTTTATCTTTAAACTTCATTTACCACTCCCCTTGTAGGATGGGCAATAGCTAGTACAACAATGTTGTTTACTTGAAAATTTACTCATTCTTGCCTTAACATTCAAAGCAGAATAATTTCTTACTGTTGTGTTCAGTTTTTAATTTGGTTGGATGTATTTATTCAAATTATTCACTGGAATTACAAAGTGCTCAATAATATTCTTGGACTAAAACATCAATTTGGAATTGTAGCGAATTAAGACAAGGACATATTGGATTATATTACTGTAATACATCAAAAGACTGTTAACACATCACCACATTCCAGGCCAATGGCACATTGGCACGTTTGAAACTAATGACACATCAACACATTCAATATCAGAATTTATATGGAACACCACTGGAATTTGATTGGAACTTCATGCATTCACACCTGTGATGAAACTTTTAGGACTGTTTGGGATTAATTCACAATACTGTAAGTTCCTTTTAATTTCACTTTGTATTTTAGGGAAATATCTGTTGAATTTGACAAAACTTTTTGGTTTTTGCTCTTTTCTGTTACTCAGTTTAACAATGACCCACCACCTTCTTATGTGATAATGCAATACATTATATCAAAGTGTCATATAATTTGTAAGACGTAACATTATGGCACTAATCACAATGACAAGACAATTATTTTGTCCAATAACTTTTCAATATCCCATAAACTTGCCATGTGATGATGCACTGTCTCATGTCACTTTGAGACATAAGATTTATATGGCATGACACTAATTATGAGATAATGTTGCCCAAAGATACAATTCTACTATGGCAGACCTGCCAAACCTTATGATTTTGCAGAAGTTTTACGAAAATGTCCCTTTAAATACAGACTTACAGAATAAATGCACAAATTACAGAAATATGGTTGCTTGCAGTAAAATCCAGATACTGGCCTGTCCGTGTTTGATTTGGATCTGGGTTTCATATTAAATTCAGTGGAATTTGTCAGGGTACCAGTCTAACTTTACTGTAGTACGCAAGATGCTTTAGAATTACACTTTGGGACTTTTAAATGTATGTTTTCCAGCTTAACAATAGCAGTACATGATATTCTGTTGAATCTTAGTGAAAACTGGTCCAACTTGGAGAAAAAAATTAACTGCCTTACCAAGAAGGTCTTGTTAAGGTTGGCAGGTCTGTTATGGCATACCTCTATTTTGTCTACCAAGACCATATGACAAGCCCCAGTATAGTCTTCCTTGTTGGCTAAAGACAGAATTTCCTCCACACCCTCTGATATCCCCTCAGTCTGTAATAGTGTGGTCAAATGGTCAGCATCAAAGTTTCGAAAAGGGCAGCCTCCATCTTCTCCTGGACCCATCGCAGCTGACTGGAGCAAAAAGAAACAAGCACATGTACTATTTAATCTTAAATGTGCATAGTTAAATTACTCCTTAATTCTGTATCATATTCATTTCCCAGCACAAGGCCCTTTTTAGCACCTGAGTCTTGAATTTGGGCTTGTATCTTTGATCAATCCAATTCATCTGCAAGTGTTAAGTTCAATTATTTATTGGAGTACATATTTAGCTAACCAGGCTAATTTATGATTTAATATCCAAGGCTGAAAAAACAGGATGTGTCCTTTATACTATCTTCCTGTAGAATGATTTAATGCTTCATCTGTCTTCATTTCAGTGGTTCCATGTTCATATTTCATGCAAACCAGTCAAATGAAGATTCTGAAACAAACTTAACACTATGTCTTAACTCTTCTTTTTGTTTAGATCAAACGAAAAAGTCTATGTCGGAGCTACAAATCAACATACTCTCAAGTGGCAATCCCATGGTAGTTCATTTCAATGAAAACAACATATTTATCAACTTAAAGTACAAAGGATCGTGACATCAGCATATTTCCAACTTGAAATCAGTCACTATTTTAAACATATCGTTTAGGTTGTAAAACTATGTAGTGAATTTTCTTCTCAGGAATATGCAGCAATAAACTGACTTATATGAATTAGTCTGAACAGAAAACTTCAAGAAAAAATGTGTAAGAACGACAAAAATACTAGTCAAAAATTAGATGGCTCTCAAGTTAAACGCATGCCTGATATGGAACAGAAAATTTCAATACTTTCCTGACAAAACTGACTAACAGCCAAAGCAGAGATGACCATGCTTATTTGATAGCACAGCACATTACTAATTATTATCCCATGTAACTTAAGTGTTAACTTTATGGCTATACTACAATTTCATAAGAAATTACTGAATTTTTTTTAAGCTATGATGATTTTAATTTGTGTATGATATACAGTGACAGTTGGTGATAGACAATGGGCTTCTGTGCCTGGCAAGTTCTGCCAGCAATAGTATCAGTCAGCGGTCTAAAAGTGTTGGCACTTGTTGGGGTTCGATGGATACTCAATGAAATGTTCATTTGATGACTGCATGTGAAATTGTAGCACCAGCCTTGCACATGAAATGAGATTGGTGTCCCACACTATGATTATACCTGGACCTGTTTTGCAAAAACTTGAATACAAGTGAAGAATCTTAACGCTAATGCCAAAAAGATGTTAACACAGAATCTTAACAGTGACTCAACAAAATGTTAACACTGGCTCTTAATACTGATACCAACAAAATGTTTTTGTACGCATGGTGAAATCCAAACAAAGCTGAGTGCTTGAAAAATGGCAAATGTCTTGATAAACAAAGCCACTAAAGAAGTCTAAACTTTCTTGATTGAACTGGACTGACTTTAACCTCTTTTTTCAGCAACACAAAAGTATAAATGGTTTAAAATCAATATCTAAAACAGCCTAGAACAAACACTTAAACAAATAAAATAGACTTGAAATATCTTATATTAAAGCTTACAAGTCAAGTCCAACTACAGAGAGCACAGAAAAAACATCTGCCGTTGTTTGTTCTATTGATTAATCCTAACAAACTACAATGACCAAGATCTGCTGGCACATTATGCAATGGCAGATCAGGGTCTTTGCAGTCTGCAGTTGAACCTGACTTAGAAGTGAGCAAATACAGTATTATGAGTACCAACTTTCATGAATTTTGTGGTTCTTACAAACTACGATAATTTTTAAGCTAACAAATGATGACCTCTTTGTGGAAAAGAGATTTCTTCCATCCATAATCAATGAATTTAAGCACCCACAATAGTGTCATTTTCTACAAAAACCATGAAATTCAACCCTCAAGAAAACAAATGGACTCACAAGAATTAACATTTCTTGCCATGCAAGATCACTTTCTTTGCAGTCATTAAGAAAAGCACATGTGTGTACAACACATACACATGGAGTCAAATGATGTTAGTCAGCAATGCTAGCCTAACTGGTCTGTACTTATTTAATAGCAATGCTTGTCTAATTGGTCTGTACTTATTTCATAGCAACACTTGCCTAACTGGTCTGTACTTATTTCATACCAATACTTGCCTAATTGGTCTATACTTATTTCATAGCAACTTATTTAATAGCAACACCTGCCTAACTGGTCTGTACTTATTTCATAGCAATGCTTGCCTAACTGGTCTGTACTTATTTCATAGCAAAGCTTGCCAAATTGGTCTGTACTTACTTCATAGCAATGCTTGCCTAATTGGTCTATATTTATTTCATAGCAATGGTAAGTTGCCATTGTTACCTGAAGAGAAGAACAACAGTGTCCTCTATAGTTTATCCTTGAACCTTCTAGTCCATACAAATGTCGAATATTGTAGATGTATCTTTTCTCATTGCTGGACCATGTATGGGAGCAGCCATTTTTGGAGGTCTCATGAGAGTATTCCTTCCTCCAAAACATAAGAGCTTCATGGACTGGCATACCAATTTCTTTCAAGAAAAGTGTGTACTGAATCTGAAAAAATGGCATTGCTATATTAAACTTGAGAGCATCATACAATGTAAATCACATTAACTTAAGTAAAAAGTAAATCAAGAGAGATATGGAACTACAATTACAATGCATCTGATAGTATTACATATGAATCACCACCACCACCAATGTTTCAACTGATATAATAAATCGCTCTGTTTGGTTTGGGGGTTGGGTGGTAGCTGCTTATTATTTACTGTGATTGTTTTAGCACAAAAATATATGCACACAGTCCAGTTAATTTTGGAAACCCTGGTACTGCATACTGAGTCAAATTACTTAGAATACTGAAGGCCTTAACGGTAATGGAAACATGGAACATTAGTTGCAAAATGATGATAATCATGTTCCTTGTCATGATCATAAGCAATACCAATATCCCTCTAAAAACATGTTGTTGTTGTAGGATTTAACGCCATTTTCAGCACAAGATAGGCTATACATGGTGGCCAGTATAAATGGTGCAGGAAGAACCTGGGAAAACCTCAGAAAGAACCACTGACCCACGAGATAAAAACATGAAATCCAAATTTTAAACGTTAAAGTTTTTTCCTCCATTAAACCGTTAACAGAGAATTTATTTTAAAAACACATCAAACATTTTGATAGCAAATTGTTGACCAATGACCTTTAATGGGCATTTTGTATTTAAAGAATTCTGTTTGGAAGCATCCATGCTAACCCCAAGATAGGTATAAGCGTTTTTTTGTGCTAATAAGTGGCAAAAAGCATAATCTGAGCATCACTTATACTAATATTAGTACCCCTACTTCACTGAGGCTACAACATTGTAACTAATATACTACATTGGTACAATTACATTACTATGACAAATGTACATTTATTTTTATTAATAACCTGGATCTTCAGGTCAAAATGCTTGGCAAAAATGGGAAAAAATCCATGTGGATTTGAACAAGAATATGAATACAAAACATACTGAAAAATTATTTATATTCAACACTCACTTGAACTAGTCTATATGTCTAAGTTTTACCAAATTATTGTGAAACCCACAAATTCTGCGATGAGTGTGACAATGTACTCAATCTCAGTGCTGTATTGCATTACTCTCATATTCTTCTTTACAAAATGTGGGATTGAATTGTCCTTTTTCTGACTGGATGCATTCTGAAATTTCAAAATAGCCACCTGCTCTAAGAAATTTTATCCACAAGTCGAACTGTAAAAGCACATTTTGCTTAATATCTGGCACCATTTTCTTCAAAAATATAGACTGGTCAGCTAACTAACTTATTATCGATATCATGAACCTGTGAGGCAAAGCTTATCATTAAAGAAACCTGTCTGTTTTCTTGGAAATGGGTCATATACAGTTGCCATAAACAGAAAATTAGGAAAAGTACATGTAGATCTATGATGTACAAATTAGCTCTTATGCTATTCATATGCTGCATTTTTTTTATAATACTCTCAAATTTTTATGATGAGTTGAATTAAAATGATAATATAAATGACAAATGCAAACTTTTTGTACCTTTATTTTTAATTTTTAATGTACCTGAACAGTGTAATGCATGTACACACAAGTGTTAAGACGTAATTCGTTGTTAAAAAAGTGCAGTGATTATGCCAAAAGTGTAATGGTTGGCATGTATGTAAAAGCTGTCAAACGATATCCAGGGAAGTAACCATTCTTAGTATTAATTTCAATTATGTACCTTTATATAGCTAAACTTACTACAGTTTTAAGCAATGGAAAACCATCATGAAACTGAATGGCAGCATCTAAATCCTAAAGCCAAATTAAGATTGAACCCAAATAACCTAAACATAAATCTTTCATTCTGTTCTCTATATGACTACCGCAATTTCGTAATTTTTCATACACAACAAAATTATTATTCATTTCCAAGTATGAAAAATTATATTCAAAAAAATTCTTATGATCTTGGAGTACTGACCAAATATGAAAAACAAAGGGTTCCAACCTAAATAAGGTCTACGTGACACAATATACTTGATGACCTAACAGTACTAATGTAACAAATTAATGTACAATTTTAGTCTCATTTTGCTATGAACTCGTGAATCAAATTACAATACAAAATAAATGTACTCAAAAGTAATGCTGTTATTAGTAAATCTGAGTGAGATAGAAAGATGGATGAAACACGGAAAACCACGTGTAATCGGAGCAGTTATTTGTAGCTGTTAGGATGTGCTATGTTGGCAATGTAATTAAGATGGTCCAAATAAAGGGGCTCATATCAGTGGTTACAATTTACTCAGAAATAATACACATACATTTAGGAGCCATTGTTTTTGAAGTTGTGTATTCTCATAGAAACAGTAATTTCATTATCAAATTACTTTAAAAAAAAAAAAAAAAGAACTTGAAGAAAGACTTTTTTTTCAGTGAATGCAAGAGAGAGAGAGAGAGAGAGAGAGAGAGAGAGAGAGTCAAAGAGTGCAAGAGCCAGGGAGCGATGGGATGAAACCATGTCAGATCTTATTATTTAGAGTGATATTTATTTATAGCTTTTGGAGACAGAAAGTTTACAAAATGATGATTGTAATCTTTACTTTTTGGTTACCCAAAGATTGTGATCTTACTTGAGTACAAATGTATGCATTCCACCATTAATTAACACATAAGAATAAACAGTTAATTCTTATTCTAATTCCATTAGCCACTGTCACATGAACCACATGGCTAGGCAGAGATATTACATGCTAATTAAATAAGGCTTGAGCTTTGGCTACCTAATTCTAGATAATGCAGGACTGAGGACAAGATTTATAGAGACAAGATCAAATTATGAGACTCTCAGTAGGTAAAGTGGCTATCCACAGTGAAATGAAAACGTCTATCAGCTATAAAGGGCATTGTCCAAACAGCTGCAGACATTGTAACGACAAGCACTGGCTCCTCATATTTGCCGATAAAGATAACAGTAGAAGGATGTATCATAGAATACGTTCTCAATAAAAAGTTAATTTGATATATAAAAACATCAAAAATCGCTTCAAAACTTGTTTTAAAACACACATGCTACACTGTGTTGCTTTGTGATAGTGATATCTTTAGTACAGGGTATTCGTTAACCAGGCTGTGCAAGGACTGAAACCATGACCTTTATAATGATGGCAACTTCACGCAAAAACAGTACAAGCACTTAAAAGAAATTAGAATGAATTCACTGACTTAATGACCTTAGTTTTTATGACAGAAAATGACAAGGTTTGTATATCTGATTTTTGTAACAGTATTATGGAGCTACAATACTACTTGACCAGTGGTTCGTCTTCACTTTGGCATGTAATACAGTATCATTTTTACTGGATAAAAAAATATCCAATGGCTTCTGCACTCATTTTAAAAAGCTTGTGCAGCTTTCTCATTAATGATATTATTTAAGGATTATATGTTGTAAAGGCCATTATCCAGCTGTAAATGAACAGCAGCAGATATTGTAATCACAGCATAAGATTATTATCCAGCTGTAAATGAACAGCAGTAATCACAGCATAAGATTACACATATCAATCACTATATTTTCTGGCTGATAAAGATAATAATAGATAAAGATAATCAAAGTATTAGAACAGATTCACAATATTAAAAAACTGTACCCTTTCAAAACAAGACAAGGAAAGGACATTTTACATGATTAAATTTTGGTGATTATTTTTTAATCTCCTTTTTTATTGTTTTATACCTCAATTAAAAACTTTTCATTCATTCATTTATCCATAACCTGGCTATTCACAGGGGTGCCACTGATGACTGTGACAATCTCTCTCCATTCTGCCCTGTTCTCCGCTGCTCTTGGGGATTTGCAAAGTCCATGCCTGTCCACTCTCTGATGTTATCTTCCCATCTCTTCGTCTGTCTGCCTTGTTTTATCTTTCTTCTCACTGAGCCCAGTAGGACTGTCTTTGACAGGCCAGATGATTGTAAGACATGACCATACCATCTTAGTTTGTATTTCGTAATGGTGGTGACCAGATCTTCATTTGGTCTTATAACATCTTGGATTCTAATGTGCACCTCCTCATTAGAGACATGATCTAAGAATGAGATTTTCAGGATCCTTCGACAACATCTCATCTCTAAAGCACGGATTTTCTCTCTAGTTCTGCTGTCAGGGTCCATGCCTCACATGCACACAGGAATATGGACATATTGAGAGAGTGCATAAGATTGATCTTGCACCCAAGCATGATGTTGTTGTCCTTCCAAATAGGTTTCCTCCTAGCCAGTGCAGTTGTTGTCTGCGCAAACCTTCGTCAGTGGCAACAGCACCTAGGTTCTTGAAGCTCGTCACTGTGCCCAGCTTCTGTCAATTCACTCTTATTTCCTTCTGGATGCCACTAGGGTTGTTTGTCATTAGCTTGGTTTTTTCAGTGCTGATCTCCATCCCATACCTTATTTATGCTTGGCAGAAACGGTTCACTTAAGTTTCCATCTCTTATTCATCTCCTGCTATGCCATCGATGTCATCAGCGAAGTGCTGGTTGGTGATTGTTCTGCCTACAACAGCAACACTGCCCTCATGGTCTTCCAAGGCATCACACATGATCCTTTCCAGGGAGATGCTGAAGAGAGTGGGTGAGAGAAGGCACCCGTCTGACTGATCTAATCTCCAATGTTGCAATTGACAAGAACTGTGTTAGTCACCTTGCCATACAGGTTTTCTATGGTGCTGAGTAGTTTTGCATTTATGTTGTACAGCTGTATGGTGGCCCACAAGGCTACATGTCATTCTTTGTCAAAAGCCTTCTTGAAGTTAATGAAGACTGATAGAGGTACTATAGATGCTGCAGATACTTTCCACAGAGGATTCTGAGAGATTGAAGATCTGCTCTATAGTGCTGCATCCTTCTCTGAAATCTGCCTGTTTTTCAGCAATGATGTGCTCTGCTTGTGGTTTCAGTCTGTTGAGGATGATCTTAAATATAACATTGCTTGGGTGACTGTTAATGTTTGGTAGTTCTGGCACAGCTGCAGATTCCCTTTGTTACAAAGAGTGATGAAAAGAGACTGGGTCCATGGGGAGGGCCATTCTCCTGTTTGCCAGATTCTGTTGCAAATTGTTGTGAGGGCATCCATCATGGAGGTTCCACCTGCTTGAATAAGTTCTACTCATGTACTATCTACCACCAGCTGACTTCCCTTTCTTTAGTGCCTATACTGCAGCCTCTACTTCTTCCCTGAGGATCGGGTGGTCAACTTCTGTTGTGGACAGTGGAAAGTTTAGTAGAGCTTGGTCAGCAGAGGACTCCTGGTTGTAAAGCTCTAAACAGTATTCTGTCCATCTGTTAAGAATCTCTGTTTTCTTTAAGATTCTTACCAGCCTTGGAGCGTTTTAGCTTTCCCCTGTTTATATGTTGTCACGTCTTTCACAAACCAGTATACCGTTTTACTGTTGTTCTGGTTAAGGCATTTCTCGACTTCCTTACATCGGTCCTCTAACCAGCTTTACTTTGCTCTCTTTAAATTCTTCTTAATCCTGTTGTTAAACTCTCTGTATTTTTCTGCTCCTTCAAGGTCTCCTTGCTTCCTCCTCAGTTTTCTCCTTGCAACCCCCATGTTTATATCATAAAAAAATTTTGTTTATGCAGTAAACTTTATTTTGACATGATGCTACATTTGCATTTATTGTTACTGATTGCTCAGGGCTTGGAGAAAATTATTTAGTCATCTGTGCAGTTTCCAAAATACTTGTGATTTCACTGACTGAACACTGCCGACCAAAACATGCATACGTAACTTTATACAGCATCTGAATGAAGAGTTTTATTCACTCCAGCAAATTTAACACTCACAATAAATTTGTGATAATTTAAATTATGATTACAATTTTTTCTGCAACTAATCTATATAATGTGCCAACCAAACCTGGTCAAGAACAAATCGACTCTTATTCCTAACTTCTGTTTTCTCAGGTGCATGGGAACTGTGCAATAAAGATCAATCTTCCTTAAAGACAGTTAAAATAATACTCAGCCCAAGCAAAGTTCTTCTCTTCCTGTGGTTGAGTTCTGGTGGTTAAAGAGAAACTTAATTGCAAATCCATGTTGTCAAGAACAGCAAGAGATAACATAAACCATGTATTAAAGTGATGCCATTCATACCCTTGAATGATGCCTCAGTCTGTGTTGTTCTCTAACTTTCCGATGAAGATGTGTCATACATGGAGGAAAAAAGGAAGTTATTCTGTCTACCTCATCATGTGTCATGCTCCATGGTGATCCTGACAATGTAGGCTGGTACTCATACCTCCTCCTATACAGAAACTGAAAGATTTAATACAAGAATGTCAGTATGTGTACATGACTAGATGCAAAATGCAAATAAAATGTGAAGCCCTAATAAATAAAAATCACTTTCCACTGTAAAGTAAAAAATATTAAACAGGATGTGATGTGATGTGATTATGATTTTTAACGTAGCTTTAACAATTTTTCAGTCATATCGCTACGATGTCTGCAGTGTGGCAGTTTATAGTGATGTCTAGCACTGGGGCATCATGCCGCAGACATGTAGCATGATGTCCCACCCAGTCACATTATCCTGACACCAGGCCGACCAGTCCTAACACTAACGTCTTAATGCTGAGCGCCAAGCGAGGCAGCTGTATTAAACAGGATATTTCAAGGAAAATGACAAAAGTGACATATTTATGCAACCATTCACATATAGATTAAATCAAGATAAATAACTACTTTATGAGAAAGTTATCTTTAAGGGTCTTGGCTGCTGTGAACCTTGCTAAAAAAACTACTTACTGCTCAGTATAATTCACTCCAATGAGTAGCATTAACCTGCGATTAAATTTATCTACCCACTCTCCTCCCCATATTCCACCCTCAGTAGTCACACCAATCCCACACAGTAATAATTGCAAAATCCATTGCACCAATCCCAGGTGTTATAATGCAAAATTATGCAATCATAATGCAAAAATTCATCACACCAATCACAGACTGAGACACAGAAGCCCTATCTAAAAATCAATCACACTAATCACAGACTGAGACACAGAAGTCCTATCTAAAAATCAATCACACCAATCACAGACTGAGACACAGAAGTCCTATCTAAAAATCAATCACACCAATCACAGACTGAGACACAGAAGTCCTATCTAAAAATCAATCACACCAATCACAGACTGAGACACAGAAGTCCTATCTAAAAATCAATCACACCAATCAAGGACTGAGACACAGAAGTCCTATCTAAAAATCAATCACACCAATCAGACTATGACCCAGAGGTCATACTGCAAAATCCATCACACCAATCACAGACTCTGATCCTGGAGTCATATTTCAAAATCCATTACACCGATCACAGACAGTGACCCAGAAATCATATTGCAAAATCCATCACACCAATCACAGGCTGTGACCCAGCAATCATACTGCAAAATCCATCATACCAATCACAGGCAGTGACCCAGAAATCAGAGAGCAAAATCCATTACAATAATCCCAGACAGTGACCCATGAGTTATATTGCAGAATCCATCACACCAATCTCAGACTGTGACCCAGGAGTTATATTGCTGAATCCATCACACCATTCCCAGACAGTGATCCAAGGGTCATCTTCCTGCTGTAAGTGTGTTAAGTCAAAATGTCAATCTGAAATCTGTGTAAATGTTGTTATTGTTGTTCATGTGGGCTTAACACTATTTCTGAGCACACAATAAACGAGTGCCTTCATAACTGGTGTAGCAGGAACCCAGGAAAACTTCTGTAAGAGCCACCCACCCACAAAGACCCCAGAAAAACATCTGTAAGAACCACCCACCCACAGGAAGCTACTTGCAAGTCTTCTTACATACACACACTGCCTGAACCCAAGACTCAAACCCATGCAAACAGAGGCGAGACGGCAATGATCATCAAGGCCATTGCTTTAGACTACTGAGCCATCTGGAGCACACCTGTGTAAATCTTTGACATCCCCACAGGGACCTGGGGTGGGAGCCATGGAAGACACCCTTCTTGCAGATGGTTACCATAGCTACAAAGTTTCATAAATTTCCATCCAGCAGATTACCTGGAGATGTGGTAATGTACAGATAGACAGGCATACTAAGGAAGGACAGACAGAGGGTATCTTAACATCCCCCATGTTGCTTAAAAGACTGAAATGACTGGAAAGACTGGTCAAAGTTTTTTTCATTCACAAGTCTAGAGCAACTGGTTTTTAAAAAAATGCACAAAGTCCTGGGTAAATCACTAATGTGGCAGACCCTAAAATGTGACTCTGATATTGTGTAATTCATCCACATTCCTATAACTCAAAAGGGTGGAGCCAAGTTTACACCCGTATGTCACCTACCTACAGTCTTTAACACCTTCCAGCATGAGTGTAGCATAGTCTATACACTTTCATGTACAGTACTTTACAATTAACTTTAATGTCTTTTAACCACAAAATGGTCGAAATGTAAAATATACATTCACCTTCAACTTTGATGAGATGCTTCGAAGTCTATCATCTTTGGAAACAACATGTCTCCTCTGGCGAGCAACACTGACACCAAGTCTTAGAAGGTTAGAAAATAAACTGGTTGTCAACTCTCTCAGTTTACTGTAAGGAAAATAAGCCCAGCCATTGTGTAGGAAAACCAGTCTTTCTGAGACAAATTTTGGCACAGTTTGGAATGGAACTCGCATGAAGCAATCATCTTGACCTTGAAGATATTTGTGTACTAGCTGTTTCCAACCATTTCCTTCACTCTTCATGCACAAAAATGCTTTCATGATATCTCTACCTGGACTTGGCAGTGTTATTTTGTGGTTCTGAAACTCAAAGAGATGCTTGTCAAGACTTTGAAAGACCTTGATCAGTTCAATCTCAGTCATGCAGGAGACCTGAAAATCAAATAACAACGTCTCTGCCCTGAGGAGAAAATCCCTGGTGTCAAAATCATCACAGAAGCATAACCTGTAAAAGAATGATTTATTTTGTCACAATTGTTTTTGTTTAAACCTTTAGCTACTACAGCTGTTGTGCAGTTTCACTACTGCTGAGTGCTATCATATCAGTTACTAAGACTACTGAGGCTGGTTGCTAGGCTGAATACTAGAGCATCATCATGGCTGACTACAGAAACTGACATTAAAAACATGGTTACTTACATTTATATTCATTATTTCATTAGTTTTTGCTGGATTTCAGTGAAATAAAAAAACAGCTTACCTTGCATAGTGTCTGTTATTCATATATTTCCACTTTATATACTCCTACATCCCATCATAAAAGAAATCCCAGTCATGTAAACTGTTTTGAATCCCACAAAATAAATCCAATATTTACATATGTACATATAAAAACATGAATGAAATCCACACTCTAATTACAAAGTTGAGAGTAGTACCTCTCAAAACAGTCATTATCCACACATAAATGTAATTGGCATTGTTTGCATCGTATGAAAACTTCATGTCTCCTCCTCCCTTCCTTTACACATATCTTGTATATTCCAAGATATGCTCACATCTCCGTGATGCTGGTTTCATACCATTTCAGGTCTTGCTTTTGGTCCCCCATTTTCTTGGCATAATCGTTTCTTTCTTTCACAAGCTTTTCCACCAGACATTCAGGAAAAAACTTGAGAAAAAAATCTTTCTTATTGCTTAGTGGTCCAAGCTCGATTGTTGAACCAACATGAGAATCAAAATCATTGATCTCGAACATGGCGAGGTCATCACTCCATTGTGCAAGTGGGACTATGTCCTCCTCGTCATCCGATTCAAAATCACTTACATCTGGTGTTGAAACAGGACTAACATCAATATCTGATCCATTTTCTAAGAATGATCCATTAAACTCTTCAATATCGTTTGCATTGAACCCTTCAAAGTCACTCATATCTGAATCGGAATCCATCTTTATCTCAACTACACGTGTTTCATAAATTGCAGGAAAGCCATTCCAGTGTGTCTAAATTTAACCTCTCAGCTCTCAACTTTGTATCAAAATGTTGAGTGAACAGTCCTCTCATTGGTTATGATAATCAACCATATGTAAACTTCTGTACTTTCAACCAATCAATGTTTAGTTAACATAGCGGTCATGTCTGCATAGATGCGACACTGGGGTTTTGAGTACTGCTGAATAATACGCACATAAGCGACACTGGGGTAGTAAACGAGGCTTATCGACACTGCATATATGCGTCAATGGGGTTCAGGAGCTATTTACAGGTGACGCTTAGATGCGGCAGTCATAGCTAAAGGGTTAAACTCATTCAAGTATTTCAATACTGAACAGGAATTCATGAAACTGGATACAGCATGAAACACAAATATCCAATTTTCTTTTATTTTATTATAATGAAAGTATTGTTGTTGTTGTTGTTGTAAGGTTTACATGGCAGCCAGTATTAATGGTGCAGGAAGAACCAGGGAAAACCCTGGAAAGAACCACCGACCCATGAGAAGCTAGTGGCAAGTTTTCTCACATACCCACATTGGCTAAACCCAAGACTCGAACCCACACAGACAGAGCTGAGACGGCAGTGATCTGTAATGGTGACCGCTTTAGACCACTCGGCCACTTGGAGCTCCCATAACGAAAGTATCTATAGCCTGTTTCATACTACAAATGTTGAGTCTATTTTAAAAATGTCATACTTGATGATAATTTTAAATAAAAAAATATTTTTATTCCAGACAGAACTTTCAACACCAGAACTCTGTGTGTGTGTGTCTGTGTCTGGTGTCTGTGTGTCAAAAGACACTCATTAATCCAGAATGTCCCACATGTTTTGCCAATTCTTTTAAAATGTTAAAGGTGTTTTATGTTCTTTTTGACCTTGCCAGCAATATCTAACTGAAAGGCACCTAAGTTCTAGCAATGATTTGGGGTATTTCTTTGCATGTACAAAACAAAAATACGGATTTTGTATCAAATGCCATGAAAAATTAAAATTTGTATTAATGAAGTACTCAGTGACATCTATAACATTAAATTTAGCATAATTGCAAGGAACCAAAGTTAAATAAATAAATTCTATGATGGTATCTTTTCCAATTTGTCACTTTTGTGCAGGCAGATATTAAAACACATATGATGGTACCTTTATTCTGATTTGTCATGGGGGGGGGGCAGGTTGAAATCATGATTTGATAACTTCAGGTTTTTTTCACTTGTAAGTTGATTTGAATTGAAAGTTTAAAGCTCATAAAATATTAAGAATAAAAGATTAGCTTGGTATTCTCAAAACCTTTGGAACAAAATTTCCAATCTCAAACTAAATAAAAAACAACCCTATGTCACTGAAATTCCACAGTCCAAATGAGAGATTCCAGTGCAGATATTCTATCACTCAAATATAATTTCTGTTAAAGTTACAAACTGTCACATGTTTCAGGCTTTAAACTACACTAGAGTTGCATGCTCATGAAAAAAAAGTCCCTCAGGGGACTTGTACTATACGTACCATTGTTTTTCTTGCTCAAAATAAGAGTCCATCAAAGGGACTTATACTGAACTTATGACTGAATTTCCTGTTCAAAATATGTCCCTCTATGGGACTGATGCTATACTTAAGTTTCAGTACATGCTCAAAACAGGAGTCCATTGAAGGAACTGATGCTCTACTTAAGTATGAGTTTCATGCTCAAAACAGGAGTCCATTAAAGGGACTGATGCTCTACTTAAGTACGAGTTTCATGCTCAAAACAGAAGTCCATTAAAGGGACTGATGCTCTACTTAAGTATGAATTTCATGTTCAACTTTAATTTCCATTCCATTCTCAAAACAAGAAACTGATGCTCATACTCAAAACAAGAGTCCCCTGAAGGACCGATGCTCTACTTAAGAATGAGTTTCATGCTCAAAAACAGTACTAAGACTATGTCTGTGTGATTGGGATTTTTAACGTAGCTTTAACAATTTTTTCAGTCATTTTATCGCTACAATGTCTGCAGTGTGGCAGTTTATATTGATGTCTGGCACTGTGGCATCATGCCGCACACATTTAGCATAATGTCCCACCAAGTCACGTTATCTTGACACCAGGCCGACCAGTCCTAACACTAACCTCTTAATGCTGAGTGCCAAGCGAGGCGGCTGTTCGTACCATTTTTGTAAGTCTTTGGTATGACTTGGATGGGGATCGAACCCACGACCTCCAGCATCTGAGGCAGACGCTCTAACCACTAGGCCACCGGAGCGGTTACTAAGAATATGAAGGCAGGAGATGTTACAAGTGTTGATATTATAGAGTATAGTTTCACTTATCTGGCATTCATTTCTCAACCAATCACTTTTATGTAATGCAACAATTAGTACTGATTTCTTAAAAATAATACCTAAATGAATTCATTTATTCAACAATTACATTTGTCTGACATTTTTTGTGGTGACAATTTGTGTTGGATAAACAATATCAGAATATATGTATATCTTCCTACCTGAGGAAGAAGTGTGAAATTCTGTCTTTGACTGTTCCAGCAATGAAACACTCTGACTCCTGTACATTGCTGATATTGTTGACCACATCATGTAGTTTGACTCTGTCACCCTCTGTATTAAGCACCTCAGTGAAGAAAAATACAAGATTTCATCAATATGTTCCTTAAAACAATAACATGTCCATTATTTATTTGTAAATAGAAATATAAATTAATAACATCACAAAATGATGTAATGGAAGCATAACATAAAAAGGTACCCAAATGATGTACATACAATGAAAGGCATCAAAATGATGTACTGAAAACATACAATGAAAGACATACAAATGATGTATGCAAATATACAACAAAAAGGCATCCAAATGATGTACTGTAACCATAAAACAAAAAGGCACCCAAATGATGTAATGAAAACATACAATGAAAGGCATCTAAATGATGTACTGAAAACATACAATACAAAGGCATCCAAATGATGAACTGAAACCATAAAATAAAAGGCACCCAAATGATGTATGTACAATGAAGGGCATCAGAATGATGTACTGAAATATACAATGAAAGTCACCCAAATGATGTACTGAAAACATACAATGAAAAGGCATCCAAATCTAAATTTAACATTATTATCAGTGCTCCATGTAAACTGAAATAGAGGAGTTCCAGCCCTCTTTGCCCTCCCTTCTGTCCCCCATGTTTATACAAAATCATTATATTATTAGTAATGTTGTTGTTGTTGTAGGGTTTAATGCCATTTTTCAGCACACGATAGGCTATACATGGCAGCCAGTATTAATGGTGGAGGAAGAACCCGGGAAAACCAAGGAAAGAACCACCGACCCACGAGAAGCTACTGGCAAGCTTTCTCACATACCCGCATTGGCCGAATCCAAGACTTGAACCCACGCAGACAGGTGAAGATGGCAGTGATCCGTAACGGATAGTGCTTTAGACCACTCGGCCACTCGGGGCCCCATTATTAATGTAATGAAAAAGAACATTACAATCTTGTTAAAAACATTTTGGGAATTCTACTGCATGGTGATTGGATATCAGATGCCTTCTATTATGCTCAGCCATCATACTGTTACTATGTGCATCATAGCCTGGGTCACATGGCCCAACCAGTGCCTGAGGAAAAACTGGGTGAGCAGTGACTAAGGTTATTTAAATCAACAATGCATGGCATTGTACACCATAAAAGTAAAATATGTTTGGAAGAGTGTTGTTAGATCAATTTAGTTGCCAAAAACAACAGACACCTGTTTAATATAAACAGTCCGCATCTCCGCCAAATTTCCTCCACAGTGTATAAATTTCTGTGCATATAATGTCTGCAGGCTCAGATTGTGTGGAGTACCATAGATGTTTCTTTCTATGTTGCATGCTGTAACATGCTTTCACTGAGATATATGTTCTCTTACTGTCACATGCTCTCTATTAGAGGTGTGTGGTATTACCGGTATACTGGTTTACGGTGGTATTTTTTTCCGGTGGTATGTACCATGGTACTTTTTCACTCTAATGGTAAGTCAGTAGTTTCTGTCAGTTTGGGATGTATGGAAATTCCCAAGCAATCTTGTCATGACTTAAATGATATTAACATCATGTTTTCATTATTCATGACAAAATAGTTCAAGAAATTAACTTTCCTTGTATAAAATGCTTGTATCTGTCACAAATTAACGGTTAATATTACAAATATGATTTAACTGTATACCCATTTAATCTTACATGACTGGTCTGGTGTGTGATACAGATGTTCAACCTGAGATTCTGCATCTAACACCTAAAATTTCCATATCAAAAACCCAGCCTGGAACTACTTTTACACCTTTAAATATTAAATAATAGTCCACTTATAATATCTCCAGAATAATTGATTACAATACATTTTATTCAAAAATGCCAACACAAGTTTGTAATTTTAAGAAATGCAGTCATATTTGGTGGAAATGGCCACTTTTTCCACTTGGAATAATGGGAGAGCAATGAAAGTAGCCACAAATAGTTTGTGTGCATTTTAAGGTATCTAGGAAAAGAGTTAGTTGAGACGGACAACAATATCTTGGACAGAATGTGGACAGAATGTTTGACAATGAGTTCTCAGATGAAGCTGGTGCACAAAGTGACATGTAATAGGGGAGAGAGAGAGAGAGAGAGAGAGAGAGAGAGAGAGAGAGAGAGAGAGAGAGAGAGAGAGAAGGAAGGAATTACCGGGTATATTTTTAAGGATTAATTCTAAATGAAAGGATTTACAATTTGTCTGTTGAAATTAAAGAGGAATCAAATTTGTTTAATAAATCTGAGGATAAAATTGACAAACATTTGCAACATAAAGGTGGACTTATCACAGACAGCAGTATCTGTTTTGATTGTGTATTAAAAAAATGTAAACATTACGCAAGGTAACAAACTCGTGCAGTCTGAAATCTACCCTTTGCTGATTCTGTGATAATTTTATTTATCTTGTCATCATGTTCACTCACTGATTAATATCTCTATATAAAAAGAGAGATTCCAAAATTGTTCCCCCATTTATGATTTAAGCAGCAATGCTGCCATGATTTTATAGAAAGGGGCTGGAAGAAACAGCCATAGTTCAACATGTACATAAGTTCAACATGTACATAAGTTCAACATGTACATAACACTTCAATATCTATCTTTTGCTCCACTCTGTTAGAGCTGTACTGCAATCAAAATCTTTAAAAGATGACACCTCTAGTTGTACAAGAATTAATCTGTTAATTGTTTCTTATCATACTCTGTTCCTTATCTGTGAATGAATATTGTTCCGTGCTTCTGTCTGAAGGACATATATATAGCCAGCTCAGCTTGAATAAATTGGGAAACTGTTCTTTATGGTTCTTATGTACAATTTGCCACAGGTATTATCTTGCTCCAAAATAAGATTTTTCAGTAGCCCTGCCAAAGTTTCACTTTCATGAATCAATGCTTTCCTGAATATCATGCCAGATTTCTGTTCAGTAATGCTATATTAGGGTTTCAATCCATCAATGCCATTCTGTTCAGTAATGCTATATTAGGGTTTCAATCCATCAATGCCATTCTGTTCAGTAATGCTATATTAGGGTTTCAATCCATCAATGCCAGATTTCTGTTCAGTAATGCTATATTAGGGTTTCAATCCATCAATGCCATTCTGTTCAGTAATGCTATATTAGGGTTTCAATCCATCAATGCCAGATTTCTGTTCAGTAATGCTATATTAGGGTTTCAATCCATCAATGCCATTCTGTTCAGTAATGCTATATTAGGGTTTCAATCCATCAATGCCAGATTTCTGTTCAGTAATGCTATATTAGGGTTTCAATCCATCAATGCCATAGCCTGCTTGTTTAGAGGTATACTGATCAAGAAAATATCTTAACTTCTGAATTTTATTGTTCCGTTCTAATTTATTTGGTTCATCTTAAACTTGATAGGGATATATAGTTTTGTATAACGTTCCACAGGGCTAAATTGTTCGAGAAAAGAACTGAAAATTGCATTCTACATTTAAATCTGTCTGTATTTTAATTAGGCTCAGTATTCTGCCTTTTCTACATTTAATTTTGAAATACCACTGAAAGAGCTGGGATTGACTGGAATGCCATTTTGGTCCATCAAGCATTATTCATATTTAATTCCATTTTTGGGCACAATATCACTGTCTGGTATCTTCATTAACACTTCCCCATCTCCAATAATCTGATATGTTTCATAACTTTGAAAGTTGTTGTCACCAGCTGTATCATCAACCAGTACTTGCAGAGTGAAATCATCATCATAAGGTAAACCACGATGGGAATCAATCATTCTGTTTTTTCTAGATCTCCCATATTTTAAATATCCATTTGTAAAACTTCCTCAATACAAGGTTAAAACGATGACAAAATGCTTGCTCCTGGGCCCAAATTCCCAATCAAATTTAGTTTAACAACCATTCACGTCAAGCATGACACACTGCTAGTGTAGCTTTCTAATTCAAGCAAAGTAGACCACATACAAATCAACTTAGAAACGTCACGTAAAAGTGCTTATTAAACGATGAGTCAAGTTCTGTTCTACGCTGCTTGAGATGAGATCAATCATTTAACAATGTTTTAAAAGTAATTCAATGACAACGAAAAATCAGCTGGGGTTGCTAATTATACATGTGGAACACATTTGGAATGTCTCCTTTATGCTGAAAATGCTGCTGGGATAAGATAGCAGCAAAGAACTCGTGACAAGGCAGATTACAAAAAACATCACTTTGTGTTAATTTGTAGAAGGCGAGTGTTCTCAATGGTCTTTTTTCATTTTTACTAACAAAAATGAGTGCATGTGCCTGCAATAGCTGCCTCAGATGAAATCTCAATTTAAAGAATAGCAAGGCAAACAACTAATAATTATTGATGACTGCTAAAGACTAAAATAACTTGCATATGGTAAGTATCATTTATTTTGATTCTCAACCTCTTGTATCGATATGTGTATCGGTACTGCAAATGTACTGATGTATTGATATATTGATGCATCATTTCAAGGCAGCATGCAAAACAATCCTATCCACGTCATAAAGCAAAAGGATCACTGTGATGACCACTGCCATGTTTTTGCTCCAGGCGAGAAGCCCAGTGCTATATGTTGACAAGTCTGTAGGACGGAGAAATACACCGATACTAAAGTAACAACAAATAGACTGGTAGCTTGCTTTCTTCAAAAAAATCTGTGGAGTTACCAAGATCTCAATATTATTAAACAGGCAGAGAGATCATTCTCATCATTCAAAACCTTCACCATATGAGCTTGGGTCACAGCCAGCCATATTGGGTACTCAAAAATTGGCAAATACAATAAATTTATTCCATAGCCACTCTGAAACTAAACGGTGTTTAGTTCTATTGTTGGGTCAGAGCATGAAACCTTGTCAACATCATCACCTCACTTGCTGAGTGACATGATATCACCCCAACAGATACACTGTGAGAAAACTGACCAGAGACTTGGCAAGTAAAGACTTGTCTTGCTGGTATAGACAGCCAGGAGTGTGCAGGATAGACAGCTGGACAGTCAGATCGTTAGCCCAATGGGCTGTCTGCTCAGGAACTGCCTAGATGAAATTTGCAGCGAAATGGACAAACCAGCTAGCCAGATCTCCCCATATAACTCCACATATCAAAGAATGGCCAGCTGTTATGTGGCATGGCGTGCTAAAGTGATGGACGTCTGGTCACTCATCAACTGGTATGGTGGGTCAGACGGCTGAAGTGGCTAGTCAGAAGCTAGAGCAGCAGCAGCTTGCGGTGTGGAAGAATGTCTCTATGAATCATCAAAACCAGCCAAATACCCTATGCGGTGAGATTACCAAAAAAAAAGGGAAAACACTCTTCCAGTATCTCCTAGTTATCAATGAAGCTTTTTAATGGGCATAGGGATAAAAACAAGACAAATAAAATAAAACAAAGGTATCCAGTAACTGCATCATTGCTTCCTATACCAGCTGAGGTATCTGCACTTCAAACAATGTCTTGGAAAGAACTGGGTTTGGCATTTCACCAACCCCTTGTTCCTCCATCTATAGCTGACCACACATTATAGTTGCCATCAGCATCAACTGCATCATCTTTGATCGGGGAAATGGGAGGGGGGTACATCAGATAAAAAACAAAAAGTTTACATGTTAATGGTTATGGGATTCATTTTGAGGAGGTTTCAAAGGTGTGAGGGTACATCCTTGACTGAGGCAATGACTGAAAATTATTTCGAGGTACCTGACATAAAATTAGTATCAATGACACTTGTTTTCCTCGTCTATTACAGGTAAAGTTTCAACATTTATATTACAGTACACACAAAGTGGACTGACTTATGCTGGTGTTGCTGAGTAACATCATCTGGTGTAATTCAGGCATTGCACCCAATATATGGGTCATTTACACTAATCCTCAGAGGCACAAACTCTGGTCAACCTGGCCAAAAATTATGGATCACCATGTAGATTTTTCTCTTTTCCCAAAGGACTCGTAACTTCAACGATAACATCACACTGCAGTAAGCAGTATGGGCATCACTATAGGTACACCAACACTGTGAAGTCTACTACACATCAGTTTCAGAGAGGGTGAGAATCCATCAAAGCAAACATAAAAGCACTGACATGGATGACCACTTAACTCGTAACATGATCTGGAATCAAAATCAGGGCAACAAGGCATTATTACTACTCCCCCCCACCACCATCACTGTGAAAGTATAAACGGTGAATCAATTGTTTGGAACTGTAGTTCTTGGAGGGACCTCACCTGGGACAAGAAACAGAATCTGGCCTCTGCAAATGTCTCCAGTTTCTGAAGAGAGATATTTCCACCAGGTGGCACCAGGTAAAATGCCATCCTTACCAATAAAGGTCCCCATGCTCTCAAGTCAGCCTATTGGCCCTCACCAGTGTTAACATCTGTCTTGATAGTTATTTTCATATAATACTGGCACAATATTCTGAAAAATTCAAAGTAACAAGTGTATTTTTTGTTGTCATTTTTAGTCTTTATATATCGATTAAAAGGATGATGAGCATCTTTAACGAAATGAAGCTATCTAATCCCTTTCATCAATATTAGTATCTTGACATTTATTGTGTTAAAAAAACATACTTCAACTTAAACTGACTTCAGCATACCTCAGCTCCAGCCACATTTCAACCAACTGAAATGTACGACAACAGAACCTGAAAACTTGTCCAATTCTTTGCTTCAGAATTAGAATCCATTAGTAAAACGAAATTAGAGTAAGTATGATCTGACTAATGCAATGAGACTTTCATCTGCAAAAAATTGTCTATATGGGCTGCCAAGTGTGTTAGAGTTTCCTGAAAATTCTGCCTCTCGCTCACCTGTCAGTTGACAGTGGAACACGACAATGTCATTTATTTAGGCAGTAAGATGTCTATCGAGTCCTACAATGTAATATGTCTCCCCTTATATTTGTGTTTATGGGGTCTCCATCTTACTGACTAAAATGACAGCCTGATGTAGCATGATCTCAGGTCAACTAATATCGGAACGAGAAGTCAAATTTTCTGGAATATCTCACTCAATTGGCAGTCCATATCGACGTTTTTTTTCACAAATTCAAGTCGTATTGCTTTAATCGGACTTTACCTACCGTCTTTTGTTTTTAATAAATTCAAATTCTCACTACATAATATATTCATTGATTCACAAAGACAAGAGTTACAATTGTAACTTTATTTAAACAAAATGCAGAATTTAGACGTTAGCTACATGTACATTATGTAATTTTCATTTTGTCTGTCAAGGTACAACTTAAGTCTGAATTATGTTTAGAAATACATCTAAGTTATATACAAGAAACATGAATACGAGAAACAACAGCTACAACAATCAAGGAAATACAAGTAATGAAAGCATGTACAAATGAAATAGTATGTTCATGTACAAATAAATAATCAAAGTGCAGCAGGAAAACTGTTGATCAGCTGATTATTCAAGAGCCATGAAATCGTTCCAGATGCACGTAATCTCAGGATGATTTATTTGATAGCATTTTATAACAAAATACCAAAACATGTCAGCACTATTTTCAAAATCCCTATGGCTTATAAACTGAACGCAATGTTTAGGAAATACAAAAATATACATTAAAATTACATACACATTCATGTATAATCAATGCATATATTAATTCAAAATGCATATGGGTTTTTATCAGTTTGAATCTACAATATATGTATATTTTAAAACACAAAATTACATATAAATAGCATAATGTGCACTGCATTATTTTTTTATAGTAAATATGAAGTAAGATCAGTCTGTTTTTGCTTGATCTGACACTGAATTGTAACAAACGAATCAAAAGCACTTTTTCATACGTATGTTCAGTGCCTGTGACACGTACCACAAGCAATTTCATTTTTTTAATACATTCAGCCATTTCAATGTAGCTTGGGAAAGTGATAGGCTGGTCACCATCATTATCATCATCATCACCATCATCATCAGCTTCCGCTGGCATGACTGCATCTGCTTGGTTTTCACCGTTGGAGTATTTACTCATCAGTAAGTTCACCATAGGCATTAGCATCATCATCCACGTGTACATAATCAGAAAATTCTTCCTGTGCAATGCTTATGCAGCCAATCATCTCATCATCCATTGGTTAAAGACACAGTTCTCAATGAGGCTTTCAGTTCTGCTGCAGACAAACACTGCTGGTGAAATTCTTCATCCTAAATTTCCAAAAAATACAATGGAACCAACAATTTTGAATGGTTATCCTTGATACACTGTTCCATGCTGCACAGGCATACATGAAGGCATCTAGCAAAGTTGGTTTATAGGATCATTTTTCCTCAACTGCAAGCAAATAATTACGGTAATAACCAAACCTATCCGATAATATATTTTAAAAGTCTCAATTATATCTTGGTCCAGCATCTGAAGCTTACTAGTAGCGTTGGGTGAAAGAAAATACAGTGTGATTGATTGTAACCCTACTACACATGGGTGAGCAGAGCAGTTGTCTATTATTAATGCTATCTTTCGCTTTTCAAACTGTAAGTGGTGATCTAACTTGAATAACCAGTTCGTAAAGATCACAACTGTCATCCAACTATCTGACTGGGATTTGTAGTCAATGGGGAGAGAAGGTCTATTAATGTTTTAGAAGCACCTTGAATTTTCGGATTTTCCCACTACTAACGGCTTGATCTTGTCACTTCCATCCATATTTTCGGCCAAAAGCAAATTTAATCTCTCTTTGGATTTTTTTTCCTCCATAGCATTTGTTTCCTTTTAAAACCATCGTCTTGTTAGGCAGACATGGCCAAAATAGCCCAGTCTCATCATCGTGTATGCTGCATGAATTGAACATGTCTAAGATTTTTGGCAAAATATCTTTATGCCATTCCTAAACAGCCGCTCCAGAAACATATACACTTGCTCCACACACAGTTTTACAAATATTATAGCACTGTCTGAAATGACCCATTTGATGTATTCCATGTTTCATGTCCCAAATCTTTTGCAAATTTCTCAGCCTGTTGCTGGATATAAGGGCCATCTACCGGGATATTTTCAGTACAGGCATTATAAACCTTTCCGATAATGTATTTTAAAAGCCTAAATTATTCCTTGGTCCAGTGGCTGAAGCTTACTTGTAGCACATGGGTGAGCAGAGCAGTTGTCTATTATTAATGCTATCTTTCGCTTTTCAAACTGGAAGTGGCGATCTAACTTGCGTAACCAGTTCGTAAAGATCACAACTATCAGCCAGCTATCTGACTGGGATTTGTAGTCAATGGGGAGAGAAGGTCTATTAATGTTTTTGTAGCATCATGAATTTTTGGATGTTGCACGGCTTGAACCTAAGATTTTTGGCAAAACTTCTATATGTCATTCCTGAATGGCTGCATCTGAAACAAATGCCCTCTCTCTCTCCATACAAGAAATATTAAAAGATATATTATAGCGCTGTTTGAAATGACCTAGCCACCCATTTGATGCATTCCATGTTTCATGTCCCAAGTCTTTTGCAAATTTTTCAGCCTGTTGCTGGATATGAGGGCCATCTACTTGGATATTTTCAGCACAGGCGTTATAAACCTTTTGGTATTCCCTCGTTGACATCATCAAACTTGGCGGTGTGCAATCTTCCTGGACCAAACTGTCCAAGTTGATTTTGTCAGCATTTTTCTTCCAGTCTGAAAAATAGTGTTTGATGGGATGTTGTACTTTTTTGCCAAATCAGCACATTTCTCGCCTTTATCAAGTTGTAGCAAAATTTCATACTTCAATGTTTTGGTTTGAAAACTTCTTCTTTTGGAACATTTTTTCTCTCTTGTGAAACAGCATCTACTTGTCAACAGAAAAAAACAAGAGAACAGATTTATTACCAAGTGGAATATCACCCTATATAAACGCTTGTATATATGAACATGAATGGATAATCTCAGACACCTGGTTTCTATTCTTTGATGGGCAAGACCCCTTAATTTAGTTTCCAGTCTTCAGGTCTTTTTATTTTGTTTTGCTTTGTTGTTTTTAATATCTCTTGTTTAGGTCTGGCAGAAAACTAGTTCCCTTCCTTTCTTACCCTGAAACCTCACACGTATACGCTAATCTTTCATCTTTGCAAGTTTCCAGGTGTCTTGAAAATGGCTTTTCACTGGGATTAGCAGTTACTTGAGATGTGAAGACAATGATAGATTGCACTGAAATAGATATTAATTACTGCATGAACAATGTACATAACAGTTAAAGTAACAATAGTGGAAGCCAATGATTCCTAATTTACAAGTAACAAATGGTAAGAATAAGAACGCTTATACGAAAGGAAGGTGGGGTCATACTGACCTCAACACACGTTTCAAGGCATAATTATTAACAATTTCATGCTTTTTTATGTTAATACAAATACAAGTAGAGACTATAACAATTCAGAAGTCAGAAAATATGAAGAAAAAAAATATTTCTTTTATCCATTATAATGTAGTTGGTGAGGTAAGACGTCTAATAATATTTTTGTTATTCCAATTCTGTCTTCAGCCATAAACTTTTACTATAGCAAGACATTACAGTGTATCAATTTCTATTAAATAATATCTGTAGTTTGATTCACGGTAACTGTAGGTACGTGTATTTACAGTATATCTTCCAGTCGGCAAAGACACCAGCAAATCCATTTTGCTTATATAGGGTTGGTCTGGTTTAGTTAAGTTTGTATTTTTTAAAATTTCTTCAGGAGGTAAGGTTATATTATTTACTGAGGAATATTAAAACTATATGTTCACTGCAAAATGTACTATGGAAAAGAGAAAACAGAGTACGTATTGTACCTTTATTTCAGAAAGTGCACATACAGTAAAGCTCATGTGTATTTTCGGAACCCCACGTATCATGGTGGGGGACTTAATCCGTCCACTTTAGCGCTGCGATAATACTCTGTGATGGAGCAATAAAATACTTACAAATCACCAAACCACCTCGGCTGGAATCGGATGAAATCTCCACCATGGTGTGGCTGATCAGCAGTACTGACTGACATCTGAACAGCCAATCAATGAAGACCACCAATGGAAAGCCCAATACATGATGAGTGATTTAACAATTAAATACCATTTCCGCAATCAGTGATCTTTATTTTGATGAAATATATGGACAACAGAAATTAATTTTAAAAGTCTGGTATAGTTATTACATTTAGAAAACTTCTGCGCAATTTGATGAGAGGCCCACCTTGTTGAGCTTCTCTAGAACACTGTAAATTTATCTTACTGTTCAAACATGAAAAGTAATCTGCTGAGGTATGGACAAGTAAATTCCAGATAGCAGCTGCCAGTGGTGTCACTAGGGTGTGCGGACCGCACCGGGTGACACCATCAGAGGAAGTGACACCAAAATGACTGTCTATAAAATGTTTGAATTTTTGTGCAGGAAGGAGGTCCATGTTGGTGACACCATGAGTTACCACACATGACTGTCAATAAAATTTTTGAATTTTTGGGCAGGAAGGAGGTCACTGGGGGTGACACCATGAGTTACAGCACTGGGTGACACCAAACCTTGTGATGCCACTGGCTGCAGCTTCTGTTTAAAAATGCAAGCAACAAAAAAGAAAACACTGAATTTACACTTAAATGTGAACCCATTGTTTAGTCCTTAAGCAATAATGGCCCAGTTACAAGACTGAGATACATGTACACAACTATCAACCAGTTAAATTCTGAATAATGGTTTCTCCCTTTCTTCTGTGGATGATAAGCAGAAATCAAGGCAGTGACCATAGAAAACACTGTTATAAAATGTTACCATCATCATCAGATGTCAGTTTCAGCTTGGGAAGGTGTTTCTATCACATGAATGGCATGGCACGCTGCACTTAATACATGCAGCTCAAATTATGGTCCAGTCATTAACAACGGAAGTCTTACTGGTTGACATTTGAATAGTCAATGATTACCACCCATAGAAACACCCAGACGTCATCCATGATTTACAATCAGATACCATTTCAAGAATCAAATGACCTTAATTTCTATCACATATACTGGGACCATAAAAAAAAAAGTAAAAAGGACTATATATTCTGTATATTTAGAGATGGTTGATCAATTTCTTTTGCAATATGTTTACATTGTTACCTTATTCAAAGAAATCTGAACAAACTTAATGCACTGACTTGACGAGAGGCACACCATATTGATCTCCTCTTAAACAGTGTCAATTTATCTTGCTGTTTAAAGTTATAAACACGAAAAGTAATCATCTAGGTTTAGACAATTAAATTACAGTTGACAGCCACTTTTGTTTTAAAAAAAAAAAAAAGAAACAAGAGCAAATTCTGAATTTAAGAATCAAGTAATGACCCAGTCACAAGGCTGATTCAACATATTTTTTCAATTTTAACTACACATGTACTGCAAGGCCATTTAATTCATGGGGCTAGATTGTACTTTTTGTCCACGATAATTTTTTTATTTCATTCATCACAACATAAATTTATTTCAAATAAGAAAATTAATGGCATTGTGTTCTTTTTATAATACAAATCTCAAGTTTAAATAATTCCTCTAAAATCCTATGATTGAAAGAAAGAAGAAATAGTGCAATATATTCCTGAGAACTCATCAAGGCTGGATCAGGCCAACCACACATCCACCTAAAAAATACACACAAACGTACAGTCACTTGTCACTTGAAAACTGACCATTCTTTTATTTATGCACATGTATACTGGGTATTATGCAGACTTTGAGCAAATAGAGACACATACTTTTGCTTCAGTGCTTTTTCAAGGCAAGTTAGATTGCTTTTGAAATTTGGGAACACACCTCCCCCAACCCTATACTTAACCTGATCCAGACCTGCTCATGCATGGGATAACTATTGGAATTTGTGCAATATTGTTCCACATCAGTCAAGTATGAATGTGATTTTTTTTTAAAAATATTTTATGTCTCTCATTCGTTATCATTCATCGTTCTTTTCACTGCAGGGAGTACGACATTGTTGAATTTCATACAAATATTTAACAAAGTATACTGCGCGACTGCAACAGAAATAAGGAAATTAATGCATCTGAACATTCCAATAACATAGTGTTGAATTTTTTAAAAAAAAATAAGATTCATTGAGCTAATGTACTTGAAATAGATCCATTAGTATTTTGTTAAGGTTTTGTTTGCTTTTAGCTAGAGGATTTTGTAATATGCAGTACAAACTCTAAACCAATCTGAGATAAATATGTACCAAAACTGGTATTACTGCTACTGATAGGTCTTTTATTTGTGGAAAGTCATTACATCATGTAGGAGAAATGTAAATTTAACACTAACGGCCATCATTTTATCAAGAGAGAAAGAAAGACAGAGATGAGGAATCAATCCAATGTCTTCCATTTAATCCATTTTAGCTGCAAAGCAGTATACCAAATACAGAAATCATCTAAATACTATTGAAGAAATTAGCTTCCACAGTGTTCTTTTTTTTTGGGGGGTGACTCAATAGCCAAAGACTTCAATAGTCACAAAAATGAAACTGTATTGAAATACAGTAATTAAACGTTTTAGATCTACAATATGTTTAGGTTACTGACGCATCATTTCCATATGACTGATTAGTTTTCTCTATCGTGATAAAAATGTTTTTATAATTTTCCTCAAAAGAACGAACAAATAATACGACACACATGGATACAACCACACAGAATGTCTTAAATTTGTTGAACAATTAAGATTTGAAAATTTTCAACATTATTATTCATTTCAACAATATGTTCAGTTCAAATTAATTAGGAACAGTTAGCAAATTTTCACTGTTAAGGGTGGGACCATAATTTGATGTGTAAAGTACAATGTGCCAAGCCAGATTGCTTGTTAGAAAGACACCTTTCCTACAATGAAACTGACATCGTCTTCTGATGCTAAAATTTTATAACAGTGTTTACAATGGTCACTGTCTTTATTTCTGCAGAACATCCACTCAAGCATTCTTTATTAAGGAGAGACCATTTCAGTTTCAAACGGGTTATACTCAAATAAATTTATCTTGTGATGAATAAAAGAATAAAAACAATACCCAAATCGGAAAGAACAATAAATTAAATGACCAGTCCCATACAGTATAAATGTGCTCAGAATTGAACTAAAGCTAGTAGCTGTGTACATGGTATATTCAGCTCGTGACTGGGTCATTACTTTTCAAGGACAAAATACACTCTTTGCATTTAAGTGTAAATTTAGTGTTTTCTGTTTTGTTGGGTTTTTTTAAACAGAAGCAGATGTCATCAGGAATTTAAATGTACATGCCTCAGAGGATTACGTTTCATGTTTAAACAGTAGCATAACTCTGCACTGTTCAACAGAAGATCAACAGTGTCTCATTAAGTCAGTGCATAAGTTTGTTCAGATTTCTTTGAATAAGTAAAAGTGTAAACTTGTTGCAAAAAAATACACTAGTATTAGTACAGTCTTCCAGGCACTGTGACAAAGTACGTTGATATTATCTAAAATCTGATTTGGCATTATATCTATTACATAATCTTCATACAAACTAGGAAATGTGGATAATGATCTGATAATTATGTAGATAAATTGGTGCCTCTCTCTCTCCATAAATCTCTAAAAAGCATTCTTGCAAGGGTCATACAGTAAAGCACAACCATTTGATAGAGACTACGTCCACTCTGCGGTGGTCATCCTCAATGACTCCACGAGAAAGTGTGGTGTGCAGAGCATTTCTCCACAAGCTGCCTTGGCAACTCCATCAGGACGTGCAGAGAGATGGTGGAAGGTTTTTTCTTAATCCTCTCCACTCGCTCTCCACACCCACCATGGTGTGTGGAGTTCTGAAACCACAAGTGAGCTGAACTGTACATGTGTACATATGTAATTTATTTACAGCTCTTTTTATCTACTATGTACAAATGGAGTCTAATTCTGTCTAAAAAGTTATGAAATCACAACACTTGTTACAAACGTAAAACTGTATACAAATAAGGCAATAATCAGTTTTAGAACTACAACCTGTTTGTCAGCAACATTCTAGTAAACCTAAGTGTAAGAGACGAGAAAGGTCATGGACATCTTTAAAATTACATTACTGGTTTTTATGAACCCTGATATCTCAGGACCCATTTATGTTGATGGTTTTTTACACACACACCCCCCAACATAATCAAGATAAACAGGTATGTAAAAACAAATTAACCTAATTAATGACACTGATGACTGAAAAGTCAACATACGTTACTGCTTAGATTATATTTTTACATATTTATTTGTTGACAATTTTGACTTTTCTTACTCAGTTAACTACTCAGTCTTACAATGTCAAATGTCCATGCTGACATTTAAGTTGTCTGGTTGCACATCCGAAGAATATAAATATTGGGTGGATGTCTATTTCTACAATATAAGAAACCTCCCCTGATATGTTTTTTTTTTAGGTCACCATCTTAATGCCTAAACAACAGTGCTGGGTATTGTGTTTCAAGGATGTAAGAATGATTAGTCATATTTTCAGGAATATCTCACACACCTGGCAGCCCATATCAATGCTTTTCTACATCATATTCCAGCCAATTGAAATTTAGCTTAATGGAACTTGAAAATATATCAAAGTACTTGTGTAAGAATTTGAAATTATTAAAAAAAACGACCTCAGACTAATTACAATCCATCTAAAAAAATATGGCTTTAATTTGCAGAAAATAGTCTATATTACTCAAAACTGGTCAGTATTAAAAAGAAAATATCAAAACAAAGTTTGACATCCAAATTTAATGCTGCAACATAACAATTTACACCACATTTGCTCTAATAATAATATAGTACAATATGAAAACGTGAATGAGGAATTTGTCAAGAACTTTGTATATATGACTGACATTCTCTATAGAATTGTGGAAGTATTCAATGTAAGTTATTTTTCTGTATGTTTGTTTTTTTGTCATTAAATTTTAAAGATATGAAAATTTACTAAAACTATTTATCATAAATAAATTCTAAAGTGGCAATTGTTATCTGCTAAATTGTGATTTCGGATCAACATATATATGTACAAGAAAATTGTAATGATAATGCACTATTTCAAGTGGTACATGTATTTCATGCAAAATGATGGGGTGATTAAAAAAAGCACAAAAAGGCTTAAGAACAAAACGATGAAAAAGAAAATTTATTATTAAAGTTGAATGTTCACTAAACATTTCAATATTAGTTTATGTAAGAAATATGCAATTTTCAGCTTGAAATAACCATGAGGTCAAGATTTTGCAAAAAGTGATGAAAGACCAATATTCAAACTGTGGATGATGAATGTGTTGAATGCATGCTGTAAATTTCTTCTTCACACACAAATTATGCATAAAACATTGAACTGTGGGAGCAATATATAAATTTCAACATGTGTATGACTAAGAATATAGTATTTCATACAAAAATGATGGTGGGGAAGACGCTTGATAAAAAGGCACAGAAAAGCTTCAGAAGTACCTGGTACACAGGAAAAGTCCATTCATTCTCATAGCTCAATATGTAGCCTGGAATGCTGTATTATCGCGGTACTTAATATTATTATCGATGCATATTAAAACCAATCTATTATTGCTGTATTCTTACAAATTGTAAAGTTTCTCTGACTTTCCCTCTATCTATTCCTATAAAAAAAAATCTCAGTCAATCCAATTATGTAAATGTAAATTAAAGCACATATGGCAGCTGACCCAGATTATCGTACTGTGGAGGAACAACTCTATATTATTGTGGTATTTACCAACCTTACATATGGTAGCACGCACATATAATAATAAACATAAATTTCAACTTAGGTGATAAGATGGAATGTCCACGCTTGCACTGGCTTAATATTTCCACCAAAATAAAGGCTGCAATGACTCAACTGAGTACACTGTCAGTTAAGTTGAAATCCACAATAACAACAACTGAAATTAAAAATGAAAAAATATATATCACTTAGTGTGAATTTTAAGTGCAATGTGGGCAGAGAAATCTATATATACAAATGAATCTATTATTAATCTTATTATCACAACTGAAATATTACCGATTTTAAAAATAGTTTAACTATTATTGCTTCCCTATTTATGTAGGATAAGTAGGATCATAAACAACGTTTTGTCAATTTTGGTCCATACTGGCTACCATGGAATGAAATTCCAAGCGTAACCATGTAAGGATATGTGTGTCATTATCAGTATATGACTTATAATCAACAAACATCAGACGATACACTGAATATAATTTGTAATCAAAGCTAACGCAAGTATAGCAAGTTCAACTGGAGTTTTGTATATGATGATCAACGTAATTGCATGCACTTTACAAAAAAGTGATGTTCATTCTTTTTTGTTGTAAACTTATAAAATATGTTGACATTTTAGAGGAAATTGCTCTATAAGATATTCGCGTCCTTACTGGCTACAGCTTTACATATGTAAACAACCGATAGACAGCGCGTATCCAAAATTAATCGGAAAATCCCGTTTGCCACGATAACATTGTTGGAGTATACCCAACGTTTCTATACAACCATATGTAACACGTGCAAATTTCACCGAGAAATAACCTGAGGTTAAGATTTTGCACAAAGTGACCAAGACCAATATTAAAAATGGTGGACGGTGCATGTGTTTTTGAATGCTTTCGGTGCATTGATCTGAAAAGATATAATGAATATGGACTCATTTTCCATTCAGCAAACTCGAATTACGCAAAATACATACAATTTTTATTTATTCTAAACTTCTGAAAAACTCCCCTGTAGCTATACTGACTCTTGACAGCTGCCACTTTGATTCAGGGGGAAGCTAACGTGTACACTCACTAATTAACAACTGGTGAGAGTATACATTGGTTTCCCATAAATCACGTCCTTGTGTTTTTGACCTGCCACTGTAATGGCATCGAAAACAGGTGATTGAACATAACTATCAAAATACGACCACGTACCTATAAACTACCTGAGAGTAGCAGTATTGTGTGTTGGATACGGATCATACTATGTTGAACTGGGCCGTCAAAAACCTCAATATTAAATCTTAAACGGTAACTAAAGGGTACATCCTCTCAAAACAAAAGTTGTGCTTCCCGCTGTAGCCTAGTACCATCGAGACATATTGTTTCCGTGCGAAGCATTATGAAAATGCAGGGTACCAGGCTACTCACGATGTTGATTTTCATACTTTTCAACATAAGAGAGTTAGGTTTAATCCCCACGTGAAAATGTAATGAAATATTCAAATCATCATTTCTAGATCTGTGTAACCTTTTCTTCACATTTATCATCCCAGCAGATACAGGATACATTTTTTCCTCATTTATTTTTCCTTCATTCATATGGGATGGATAACATCGATTCTTATTAAACATGACCGAATCTTAGTCGGCTCACGCTTCGTGACTTTCGGCGGTAAAATTCAGTTTACGGCCGGTAAAACACAATAAACTCAGATACGGACTGTGAACCTCATAATTTTCACATTAAAACGATAATATGACATGTCAATAATAGGTTTTATTCATCACTTAATCAAAATTATTTTAATATTAAAACATTTCTATTATTTGGTGCTAATTCGTTCTTTTTATTTCAAATAATAAATTAAATAATTTAATAAAATAAGAATTTGATCAAATAAAGTAAATAAATCAACATTACAATGTCCTTGCATTTGTTGCTTATATCCTTACTCCATTATGAGTCAAAGATTTGTGCTTTGGCTACTAATAAAAGTTTTATTTTTCACGAAAAGAAGTCTCTCTCTCTCTCTCTCTCTCTCTCTCCAGAATTTCTCTACTTAAGTAATATGCTGTGATAAGTACAGAATATCAAACTGCAAGACTTGACAGCATATTCTGCTAAATTTTGGTAAATTCTGAGAAATCTGATCCCCAAACTCCGATCCAATCCATGTGCATAATTCAAACTCAAACGAGTCATCGTTTGGGTTAACTTCTATCGTACATTACGCTGCAAGTTGCGTAGATCGCACGGAATATTCACAAAGTCGTAACTAAAATGAACTTGTTGATTCCATCTGCATGTTTACTTATTTATGCAACTTATTATGAAAATTCTCAAAATATGGTCTTTAAATGTTTGATATCACCATTTATAAATATCATTGCATAATAAACTCATTATTCTGTCAGAAGCTGAACTCGACAAATGAGGCTGTCGGATGGTCAAAACTTCTATTAGACTGGTTTCTTATATTTGGGAGATACCGAAAGTATGAAGAAATAGTAGTAATAAAAAATGAGGTTCGTATCTCCAAAACCCTTCTATGTTGACATTTTCTTCACGAGCCTTTTCTAGCTCAAAATAATAACTTTCATATGATAAGACTTTTCTAACATATTTCTGACAAAATATGTTTTGTCGGGGTAGGGGGTCTCTGAGATAGGAGCACTCATTTTCTGTTACTACTGTTACAACATGTTGAATTTGAATTATTTAAAATAAAAATAATCCCTATGGCCTTGAACTTTGAACTTCAACTTTAACCTTGAACTTTGACCTTGGCTTGGGTTAAAGGTGAAGACCAAAGGTGAAGGGTTAAAGGTTAGCCGTGGTGACATTGGTCTTACTTTCACGGGGTCCCTTCATTGATGCCTTTCTTATAGTGGTTATGGGGCACCCCACGAGGCTTTTCTTTTTTGGCTGACATTCTTTCTGAATGTTCCTGTGTGGGGTACCCTTCAAATGAGGTTGAGAGCTCACATACGCTACTGTTTATTTTAGAGGGCTCCTGCATAGAAACACCCCCCAGCGAATCGCTAAACGAAACGAAACTTTAGAGATTTAGAGGGCTGTCTAGGCTTTTTGATTTCATGTACACCCACCCCCCCCCACCCCCCACCCCCATCAAACCCCGGGGAGAGTGCAAAACGCACTCACCACGTTGCTTGATGTTGTGAGGAGGAGTACATGAACTTTAGGGCTTGGAGCCCCCCACTTATATACAAAACTGACAGAATGCTCACCGTCGACAATGTGTCAGTCACGGGAATCAAACCCGAGGCCTCAGTATGATAATCCAACGTTATCACACTGCGCCACTGTCCGATTCTTACAATTATAAGTTTCAAAAATTTTTTGAAGTTACCTAATGCTGTAGAAACTGTATGTGGATCTAAAATAAATTTACACACGTTTCAGAAATAATTATGTTGAATAAAATGCAGTGTGAATCTAAAATCTCACACATGTTTTAGAAATTATTATTACTGAATAAACTTTAGTGTGGATCTAAAATTCACACACGTTTAGAAATTATTATGCTGAATAAAATGCAGTATAAATCTAGATTTATTCTAGAAATTATTATTACTAAATAGACTTTAGTGTAGCTCTAAAATAAATCTGCCGGATGTCGTTGTAAACAGCTGTCGCATGACCTACTGAGTGTACGTTGTATAGCTGGAAGTCAGTATAACTTACCTGGAACTTGAACGGCTATATTGAAGATATAAATAACCTACATGGAATTCGTGCAAGATAATGTACATCAAATTTATCAGGAGAGTTAAAAGGTGTAAAATATCATTTTCTGGTACAAATTATGCTTGATCCACACTGACTACAGACAATTAAGTTACTGAATACGACACACACAAAGAAAAATAAATCGCGACGGTCATGTAATGTTACGCAATATAACAAGCGGAATAACTGCTTAATTACTCTACCAGAGTTATCTCCCTTTACAATACAAGGAAGACAGACGGAGTTATCTCATTTTTTAAAGAATTTCTTCACCTATTATTAAAATATCGACAGTAGATATCAGGAATAATTTATTATCGTGTTTATATAAATAAAATCTAATTTTTCCGCTTACTTTTCGATGACATTCAAACAACTCTCGTTGCTACCCTGGTGAGAACATACTTACCATCTTTTGCAAAAACCTTCGACTGGTTTAGGTTAATATTTACTTTTGTATATTTTCTTGACTGATCGGATCATGAAGATTATCGTATTTTAACATAGCTCATCTCTCAACTTTTCAAGATAATCAACATATTTGCTGTTCTCTGATTTAATAAGCCAGACTTTCGTTCTATCAAATTTACTAAAACAAATACCTGAAATTTCATCATTAAATTCAACGGATAATTGCTAGCCATTAACCATTAATTTTTAATTTTGCTACTGACTCCATCGGCTAATGTTAAATTTTCGGATATTATTTATAAAGTTTAAACAAGATTGCGTAGTGTCCAATAGCTAACGTATTAATTCCGTCCTCACGGTATCTCTTATCATCAAAATTACTTAGTCCACGTTTTATAATTGTATCTGTTTCAAGTTTGTGATGATTTGTTCTGATAACATTTGTTTTAATAAAATCAGTGCTGCTTTAAAATCATCAAATTTCATACACTTTTTTACATATCCGCGAGGAATACCTTTTGGGTTTTTTTGGGGGGGGTTGTCATTTTATCGTCATCTAAAATTACGGAATACAATTTACTTGTCAGTCCAACAATTTCCCTAACTAGCGGAAACATAAATTCATCTTTCATCTTGCCGACGACTTTTTTAGATCATCTGATAAATCAAATAGATTTTTTTTGTTATAAATATCTTGATAAACATCTCATATTTTATGTTATAAACAAGTGAATCCGTCTCAGTAAATAGCAACTCCGAATCTGGCCACTGCTTTTTGGCAAAATTATAGTGAAAGTCGTACATTAGCAATCTTGATATATCAAGTACAGCTGCACCAACATAAATTGGTTTATTTAACTTTAAATTTGTTTTTCTGTATTGCAACAAGATTTTCATTAAATATGTTCATACTGACAAAACCGTCATCGTTAACTAATTTATTTCTGCGGTTTATATCATTTACAATTTTTAATATTGACTCGCTTTCTGATATTTTCCATCGTCTTACCGAACACGGAATTGTCCATCAACTTGAAAAAGTTTTTCTCAAAGTCGGTCTTAGCAATAGCATGACGTTTGGTATTTAAATCAATATAATCTTACATCCACCGTGATTGATTATATTTTAACACGCGATGAACTTTTCTCAGAATTACTCCAGCATCTACTGCTTGTTTTAAATTTTTGTAATGTATCACGTAATTTCTTTTATTTAACAAATTTGGAGCTAGCTTACTAACGATCGAATTTTTTGCTGTTGTCATTGCTGTTGTTCAGGCGATAATAAACTATAATTGATCATCATTGACTCTGCACAAAACGGATAGTCGTTATGTACATCATGTAACGAACTAGGATAATCGAGATCAACTTGAACAAAATAACAGACATTTTCTGGGAGATTTTTCTCAGTTTCTTTAAGAAATTGATCTGAAGTTATCCAATGAAATCCACTGCACAGCACTGGCTCTGACATAGCATGATGATATAAATTATTTGAATCCAGATAAATAATATAATTTGACGGTAAATTTTTATCTTAATTTTTTAAGTATTTATTATTAGCTACAGCATATTTTTTTGTTATAACGCTAATTCCACCGCGAATTCCTTTTTCAATAAAATTAAACATATCAACATCTGTTAAGAGATCAAATTCTATCCTGTTTGCTTTTAGCAGAGCATCCCATGACAATCCTGGCGCAGAATAATACCAATATGGATCTAATCCATAATTTTCATGACTAACTTTACGAAAACTCTCGAAAACATCTGCTAGTAATAATACATCTGTTTCCAAATATAAATCATGATAATCACCAAGTGTCTTACAACCAAATTTGTTCCAAATTTCCTATGCATATTTGTAATCGTCATCTGTAATATTTTCATTTTTTAGCTGCGAGTAAAATTTATCTTTGTTAGGAAGATAAGTTTCATCAAATCTGCTCCAGTCGTCGAGATACTCATACGGAAAGACACCTTTTTTGTCAGAGAGACGTAGTCTTCACGAAAGCAACTTTTTAAAATTAGTGAAACTGCTACAACCTTTTACAAGCTCATCTAATGGTACTGCCATAAATTGCAGACTGTCAATGAAATGTAATTTCCCAAGCGCAACTGACATATGATTGTCAAAATTGTTTGGAATACATTTTATTATATTATTTAATTTTAATTTAGATTTATTTTCCTCATCGCCAAATGCTTCGACAATGACATGACTATCATAACCACGAAAATCATGTAAAACGACAGGAATAAAATCTGGCGCATGAAATTTCAAATTACAATTATTATGTGCTGCTCCGCGATATTGGCCGGTTAGATGGCAGTGATCGCGCACTTTATAGACTGAACTTTGCTCAGGCAGAGGTTTCTAACAGATATGACAATTAACTGCTTCATCAAAATCAAGTTGTTCTTTGGATGTTATTTTTATTGGAGCAGTTTTTGATAATTTGTTGAAAATTTTAATAACATCGTCTATTAAATTTTTTAGTAACCACACGGCAGGATTTTTACCCCTATACAATTTTATTGGACTTGAAAAATTATCGTTAGCGCAACAAACTACTTTATAAGCTGCTCCACAGGGAACATGTTGTAGTATTTTTCTGGTGCTTGACTTATTTGGATCATTTTCTGCGCCTACCACAGGAGCAAGTAGACACTCGAAATCAGCGTAAATAACAAGCGGAATATTCAATTTATGATTATAATTTTTAAATTTTAATACCATATCTTTTTCTCCCTGCATTGTTATTCTTTGACATTAACACAGTATTTAAGATGCTCTTACAGTTTTTCATCTTTAGAAAAACCTTGTAAACAATGGTAGCAAAAATATTTCTTATTTTTATTTTTATTATATTCTCTGCCAAATAAGCCGTTAAAGTTTTTTTTTAATCCAAACGTAATGATTCCTATAAAACAGCAAGTTTATTGTCGATTGCGAAGCTTTTTCTGAAAGATACCTTGGATAAACATTTTCACTCCCATCAAGACCAAATATATTAACTGAAATATTATTTTGCTTCTCAAACATTGGTATTTGATTTTCTGCAACTGGAAAGTCAGTGCCATTGTTACGTATATGTAATTAAATTGCTTGTATGTTAGTTTTAAAAATCTTTTTTATTTTATTTTTATTTCCTTACATTTTATTGTAATGATTAATTTCACGGGATTCGATACTTTTTTCAGTAAATTCAGTTTGTATAGAACTTAAAAGGTATTACATTAGCATTATTTTTGGCTCACTCTGGTTCATAGATTTTGTAAACATCGAGTGAAGACGATTGGCTATTAGCCAAGGTCATCTACAGTCTACGTGTTAGCTCTGTTGTACACAGTTTTATTTTTGAATTTATTTCCAGTGTGAGAATATGATTCTTAGATAGGACTCTTCTTGCATACGTGATAAATTGCATTTTTTGTATTGCGCTGTTCAAATTAGTAAATCACGTAGCCTATCACGTGAGCTACCATGTGATCTAAAATCGCGGCTTTAAACAGACGCTCTCTAGTAGATTTAGTCAGTTGTATTTTAAACCTTGATGGCTCAAGAGGTTTTATTGTTGTTCCAGACTGTTTTTGAAGTTCATCTGTTGGGGTTTTTTGGGGGTTTTTTTTTGGAATTTAATAATTTATTCTCTAGAAGACTAAACAAGTGTACTTTCTTATAAAAAGTTTTGGGACAAAGAAATTCAGTGGAAATCTATTCTGGAATTCTATACGGAAACATAAACTGTTATTCAGTCGAGGATCTGTTACCATCAGTACAGACATCATCTGACGTCATCGTCTCCATATTGGAATTTCATCGAGATTCGAACCCGGATACAATTAGAACTGTTTAGCGATAGGACTTATATTATTCAATCTTAGGATTAAATTTTGGATTATATTCACAGACCGTAAGTCCTATTTTCAATTTTTACAGTGTTTTCTAGGGAAATAAATTATTTTGTTAAAATTTACAAAACTTGTTGGCTTCACTCTTTTCTCTTGCTATTTTTGTCCAAGCCTACACGTAACACCATTAAAATTAATTTTGATACGTGACTAAAATACTTGCCAACGCGATCAGCATTTTTTTCTGCTGGAAACATCGCAGAAAGAATAGCCCACTGGAAACATCTGTTATCAAAGTTCTTTACGTGTATGCAACATTTTTTGTTTTTAATTTTTTGAGGGAGATCAATGCAAGATCTACAGCGAAGTACGTTATATTTTACCATGTGAAATAAAACTTCTTTTACCATTTCAAATCTCCAACCTGATCCTGGTGCAGTAAATTCCTCTAATTTTTTATTTATTTCCTGATGTATTTCATCAACGATTGAGGAAATATGTGTTCCAGCTAATATTTTTCGTGATTTGGCTGTTAAATATGGGTCGGTAATCTCGTTGCTGAAATCTACATTTTCAAAGATTTTATCAAGTATATGTTTTTGAGGTGCATGTAACTTTGATAAATTAACATGATACTGCACCATTAGCTTGATAATTTTATGCACTGCAAGTTCTCGCGTTACATTCGGATGTAGAAGATGAAACAAATTTGTAGAGTTAAAATTTGCTAAAACATTTTGATTGTCAAACCGATAGCTGTTGTCAAATCCTGCAAAAAAAGTGGCTATTTTTGTAGGTTCTCCTATAAGGCTCTTTTTGGCTATATCTCGCAATTTCATCATTGTTATAATGTAATAATGTAATATTATATCTCTTATTGATTATTCGATCAATATCTCACCGCACATTGCACACGCGCTAGTTGAAAAGCCAATTAGAAATATAAGAATGCTTATAGTATAATGAAACAAAATCTGACAAACGCAAGCGAGCAAGAATACTAGTATGTTCATCCCAAGTATAACTTATACGCGGGAAATATGTTAGGGTCGGTGATTCACGTCGAAAACGGGCAACCGTTTGGTAAATCAGCACCAGCTGGTTATAAGCTCAGCTTTAAAGGTGATAATGCTGAGAGAGTTGAAATGTTTAGGAAAGATTTTATTTACACTTTGTTTTGCGGAGACATGCCAGCTGGACAACGAGTATATCATGTCAACGGCGCAGTTACTGATGATAACATTGAAAACTTGTCTTTACAAAGTGAATTTCAACTTCATCCTGTGTTTGATCTCTACGAGGCAAATGATAATGGAATTATTCAAAATAAACAAACAAACAAAAAAGTGCTAGGAAAAATAAATGACAGCGCTTATCTTAAAGTAACTATTAGAGGAACTCTAACAGATTTTGTTGATTATTATAGCCATAGATTTGTTTACGAAACATTTAACGGACATAGACCTAATGGTTTAGTGATAGATCACGTCAACGGAATTAAAACAGATCATCGTCTAGAAAATCTCGAACTTGCTACGCGTAAAGAAAATAACAGAAGAGGACGTGGAGGTGATATTAATTTCAGATGTTCTGCTAAACCTATAATATCATTAACATTAATACAGGTGAGGAACTAGAATTTCCTTCAATAACAACTACAGCAAAACATTTTGATATTAATCCTCAAACAATAAAATTTGTTGCAGATGGAATAACAAATACGGCAACATCACAATCAACATTTTACAGAATTATCTTTAGATATGTCGATTGATTATATTTTCTAGTTCGGTTTTGGTTAGACAATTATGAGCAAACATTAAAACATCATTTTTATTAAATTTCAGTGTAATAAAAGCACTGTCATTAAGTTTATTTTTCTGCTGCTGTTAGCAGAATCTTATTAGAATCACCTTGCTTAATAATAATGTCGACATAATAAGAACTATACCCTGATAAACATTTTTGCACTGCTTCGGCTAATTCTCTGTAATTTAATATATCAATTTTCTGGTGATACTTTATCTCGTTAGTCAGTTATAATAATAAATTAGATAAAAAATGTATTATAATATGGATTTAATGAAACGACTTCCTGATTTATATGCTGACGATAATTTTACAGCAGGAGATGCTATAGTCACAGATAAACACAACTCGGTTGATTACACAGAAGACGACATTTTATTTAACAATGACGATGAACAAGACGAGATCCGGGACGTGGTTGATAAAAAAAAATTACAGCAGACAGACAACTGGACGATATGATGTTAAGTATCATATCGCCAAAAAAATATAAAATTTAATTTTACTATTGCCGAGCAACAAATATTTTGGCAACTTATAAAACCTTTTCTTAATCTGAAAATTGCTGGCCAACAAAGGAGCATAAAATACGATTTTATTTTTGGTAAAATATTTAATTTAATGCCAGTCGATAATGCAAGAATTTACATTTAATATCGTTGTGTAGACCGGTCAAAAGTAAATCTGTACAGATAAAATATGAGCAAAGTTATAACAATATTATTTCAATATAGATTTAGTTGGAACCCAGCTGTTAAATTTATCGCTGTATCCTCTCCATTTAACTAAACTTTTAGTACTGACAACTTTTTCAATAACAAATATATCTTTTTCAGTTTTTTGTAGTTCCTGCTCGTAAAAACTAACAGTTATAGGCTCACCCAATAAATCTTTTAGCGTGTATGTTACAGGTATTGTCAGTAAAACTTTATCAACAACAAATACTTCTTCGCTCCAGTTTGGAATAAATCCTTTTTCAAATTTTTTTTCGTCAGAGAAATTCTAACTTTATCACCAACTTTAAATTTATGTCTGCGGTACATGTTTTCATTTGCAAGAATCGGATTTTTAATTGCATCATTTGGTGACATTTTTATTGATCTCTGCTTCGTGTCATTATATTTATCAACAATCTGCTGTAGATAGTCAGTATACTTATTTGTATTTTAGCTGTCAAATGTTAATTTATCAGCTCGTTTAGTGTGCGATTAAATCTTTCGACGACTACGCTTTTTCCTTCGTTTTCTGTAACATATTTTTTTATGTTATTTTGTTTCAGAAACTGCTCAAATTTTTTATTAAAAATCTCTGCTCTATGATCGGTCCAGATTCTGTTTGGTTTTCTTTTTGTACTTGTTAATATTTGTTTTAGTGCATCAGATATCGATGTTCCTGTCTTATCTGAAACAGGTACACTAAACGCGTATTTACTAAAAATATCTACAACGTTAAAAAGATATTTTTTTGTTATCGTTAAACTGAGCAAGATTTGACACATAAACTAAATCTATCGCCCAGATATCGTCATCAGCATTTGCGCTACTTTACGTCGCTGAATTTTTTAGGTTTATGTAGCTTTGATGCCAGATCATCATACAGTTCTTTTCCAAGCCCTAACTTATATTTTGTTCCTATCATTCCTTGAACTAACCTTCTATCAAATCGTTCTCTCATATTTACAGGTTTCATATCTTTAAGTTCATCTAGCAATCCTTTATCGCAGCCGTGCTTATCTTGTTCGTTATCACGGTAGCAGATATCGTGACGCATTGCTATTGCATCAACTTGATTATAAGGCTCTTGTCCGGGCAGCGGATTATGATTTTCATATAATTGTTTATCTAGCGGATTGTATGGTCCAGTGTATTAATGGCCTGGTAATGTCCAGCGTCATTTTGGTTTTGGTAACTTGCCAATTAATTTATGTATATCTATACCTGTTCCAATTATTTCTCTGTTGTTGCATTTCTGACAGTACGTAACAATTTTATTTTGCTCCAGACAGAGATCTCTGTCACAAGAACTCTCGCATATCATTATTTATTAATCGTCTACTAAAATAACCTTGTCGCACATTCCAGCTCCGGATAATTTCTTTAAAAACGTAATTTTTCTTTTTCCACAGATTGCACAAATACTTTCTAGCATTACCCTATTATTTTTTGTTTTTTCTATTGTTTCATCTTTATTTTCAGTTTTAGTTTTGCATTTGAGACAATATGTTGACATATTCCCTCGTTGAGATAAAATTAATTGCAATCTCATCATTAACGTGAGAAGGTTGATCGTCAAACTATAAAATAAATCTTAAAAAATTGAATTTAGGCTGGGACATATGTTTTTAAACATTATACAGTAGGATCCACAAGCTGATGTTCCAACTGGTTGGATTTGATTAGACGAATAATTTATTATTTTATATTTTTTGTTGATATATTGTTTTACTACATCACTGGGAGGAATTCCAAATGAATCAAAATAGTTGTTATTGTAAACTGCTACCCAGTGTGTGCCAGATCCGTCGTTAAAATCTTGTATATTTATCACACACGAACCACCAGCTGGTGCATTGTCAAGTTCATCTTTAGAATAAACTCCGTAGAAATTTTTTTTTTCTTTTTTTTAGCTTATTAAGTATATCGAAGTTACTTAACGCTGGCGTGTTCCTGGTAATGTTAGTTCTCGACCAATCCCCAGCAAACTGGGCAACAGACTTCCCGCAACTCCCGCCAGTAATGGACCTATAAATCCGCCTTTTTTTGTTTTTCGCGATCGCGTCTTTTTTTTTTTTTATTCGTTGTTATCTTTCTTTTTGCTGTCTTTCGTCATAGCATTATATACTAAAGTTTTAGACCAAAAATTTCTTTATACCGTCTCCAGAGACAGCCTTTTTTGTTCTGCCATATACTGCGCCAGATGCTGCTGCTAATCCTAATGTACCAAGTACAGGCAAAATTTTAGGTATTAACGTTTTGGCTATTGTGGCTATTGCCGGCCCAAAGAAACCGCCTCGCTTAGCCATTACAGTTACTTGAGGCGCGCTTAGATTTAAAACAAACGGTTTACCGAGATCGTACTTATTTATCGGTGTTTTAGTTAGCATTAATTTTGTTAAAATACCTCCCATTGTTGATGAATTAATTTTCAGTGATACCGGCCTATGCTTAGCAATAGCAGCCAATAATTTTTAACTTGACCGTCAGTCAAATATATTTCTTTTTCAATGTATTTTGTCATATATCAAGAGAGTTATATTAAACTTGTCATTTTACCTCCGATAGAGTCAATTGTTATAAATCTGTCGCTGATCACTAGCGCATAAACGTACAACGCATCTGCTGGAACCATACCTAATGTCCAGGTAGTTTCAATATCAGCTGTCGAATCAACACCTCGCTCGTTGCGTTTACTAACATCAAAATAAAATATCATATAAAGTGTACGAAATTCCTCTACTAATATTTGAAATCCATCTCCAACGTCCTGATACTTCTGCACTGCGTCCATAAGATACATGTACGGTCGAGTAAGATTTTTATTAGCGTCATCCGTGAAATTGCATTCTATCGCTCGTTCCGGATACTGCTTGGAGTTTATTCTAGTGTATATTCTCCTAACATCAGCGTTATCAAATATTGCGTTATTTTGTTGCTGGTTACCACGTCGTACTTGTCGCTGAAATACAACAAATCATTGTTATGGTAGTTGTTCGCTTGACGTTGTTGTGACGCGCCATGTATAGTCGGTAGTATTTGGAACTACAGTCTGATATATTTTATGTTGCTGAAAATACATTTTCTTCGTATACTTTTGAAGCATATCATTTAATTCTACTGCTTTTGTAAATGACAGTGTTACTCGTGGCATCCATAAAGCAAGTTTGTTTATAATAAATTGTGCATCAGCGCCGCCAACCCGAAGTAAACAATCATTTTGTTCTGCCCGATCTAAAATAGGTGTGTGTTTAATTCCACGAAATACTTTATTGTAATTGCGATAAAATCCAGATATTATACTGAATGGCAGTATCATTGTAATTTGACGTGATTCTGCTGCAAGTGCCTTTCTCCTAGCATAACCTTCATTGTAACGTATATTTCTTACGCTATTTGCGTTATTAATCAAATCTAGCATTGCAACACCTTCCGCAGCTGCACCTGGTGGTGTTATACCAAGATTATTACAAGCAGCAGTAAGTGAAACTCTTGTAGATTCAGCGTTAGCACCTGCACTCGGTGGGGCTGTACCAAAATTGACAGGATTAACAATAAGAAAATTTCTTACAATTACAGCATCTGCAGCTGCATCAGCCCCATGCGCTAATGCTCCTCTTGAAACAAATTCACCTGGAGCAGTTGCACCAGTTCCAGTATCTTTAAACAACATCATGTTAGTTGCAGTCGATCTAGAGTAATCGTCACTAAACGAAATAATACTTAGTATTGTACTTGCAACTTGTAGGTGACTTGAAATATCTTCCACTGTTTGATTAGCTAGCTGATACCTGGCACTATTAAATAAGCTCCAACCGTTGTTTATGAGAGCTATTTCTGCACCAGCTGCAATTGCAGCAGGTGGATTAGCTACTGTCATAATCTGACCACAAACTTCCAGCATTGCTTTATGAGGCAAAAGAAATACATCCTCATCGAGTGTATTAAATGTTCTAACGCAAACTTTATTAGGATCATTTGAATTTTCGTCGAGATATTCAACATACTCAAATTCTGTTACTGTATCATCTACGTCATAGGTCTCTGCCAAGTCGAGGTAATTTTTAACAGACACTTTTTATTTATTAGATTATACAAAATTTGGTGCTGTTGCCTTAGATATTAATTTTTGTATAATTTGCTTTCCTCTTGGCGATAAAAGTTTTTTTGTTGTCTTTATCATTGCATGTTTAGTTTCTTCCGTCGGTGCGATTTCTGATATAACTTGTTTAATTTCTGGCCTGTTGCCTTTTATTTTATCAGCTATTTTTTGTCCCTACGCAGCTCCAGCGGCAGAAACAGCTCCGGTCGCAAAGGCTTTTGATGCGTCCAGTGCAATTGGCGCAACTTTATACGCTCTTCCAGAGCACTTTCAATAATTTTAGTAAATATATTTCCTTAAAATCCTCCAACTACTTTTCTTCTGTAAACTTTTTCTTTGTCTCATTTTATACAACGAGGTTATACAAAATCACGCAACGCGCAGGTGTAGGTAATAAGTAACAACTTCATTGTTAAGATCAAGTTGTCGTCCAGACTGATCCGTCAATTGCATATTTATTTGTGTTATTTGATCTTCAACATTTAGCGGATAATAAATAACCTGCCGTGGATTAATTTGCATAAGTGAACCCGCGGAACGTCCCGCGAAAAACTATATTGTTTGTCCTTTACTGCCTTTAGCCGTGTAAGATTCACATGCAATAGAGCAGTTTATTAATATTGTGTTTACGTCAGTTATATTTACTGGCAGATCACCGGCATATGTTACAGTTTGTTCCGTATTTGATCCGTATCGTCGTGGATAAAATCCGAGCAGTGACGCAATGCTTGCTGGCGATGAAAATCGATCATAATATTACTCTTTAATATTATTCTAGTGCGTAATGTGTTATAATTTGGTGTTAGCTCAAAGTTATCAGCTTCCACAGTGTTGATTTTTGCAATAACCTCTTTTATTGTTTTATTTAGATCAGTGATATTATAGGCGCCTTGTGGAATTGTAAATCTTATCCACGACGATAATTTCGGTTGAAATGTAAATTCGTCATTAACATTAGTTTTTACGTTAACCATGGAATGCCACGGAGTGCAGGAAATTAGTCCAATTTCATATTTTTTTCTCAGAATCTAGTTGTATCGGCGGAATATAATTCACTGAACAATTTGCGCTATCTTTTTCAGCGGTGCTAGAGTCGAGTAATAATGTTGTTGACATCTTTATTTATTAGATTATATAATCATATCGCCCGCGATTATATCATGGTGTAAAACTTCGTATTCGTCTGATGTTAGTAATTCTTTCGATATTAGATGATCAAGTATACCAACTACTTCATTGTCAATTCAACACCAACATTTCCAGCTTCTTTTGATGATATCAACAGCATTAATCTGCCGATAATATCGGCTGTTGATGTAAATACTCTTACTCCAGTTCCAGTTTTTTCTTTAAAGCGATCTTTATCGTGAATATCAAACAATTCTTTAAAGCTATGTTCTTCAACAAGTTTAGCTTTACATGTTAATACTGTAGTCTTAAAAACATGGGCAATAATGCCATTTCTAAAAGTGTCATTATGTTTATAAAAATCTTTCATTTTTGTAACTTCTTTCATATTCTCGTAAGCTTTCTTACCGGCGTTTATAATAGCGACTAGTTTTTTAATTAGTTCATCGTATCTGTCTTTTTCCCAATTTTCAATACCATAAACGCTAATTTTGTATTTTTTTAAAAATTATCGTATTCCCAATTGGATATTTTATATTGCGCTAGCTCTAAAAGTTTTTTCTTTGTTTGTTCATCTGATATAACCGCTTGTTGACTAATGTCCTCTGTTACAGTTGGCTCAAATGTTGTTTCACTTGCCATAACTGGCTCTTGTTGACTCTCCGTCACAGTTGACCGTAACCTTTCTCTAATTTCATATGGATTATCAATCAACCTATCTAGTTCAGTTTGTCTGGCAGTAGGGTCATCCATATGCTCCACAAGTGGCATGCCAGTATTCGGTTTTCGTCTTTTTCTTTTGCTTTGGTGCTCAAAACATTAGATTGATAATTGTACCTGTTTTGATTTATTTGATTAATGGCTTTAATGTAAAGATCGGCGATAATACTGCGTCGGTATTTTCTAATACTTTCGTGGTAATTTTCATTTTCTAGCACTACTTCTTTGATATATTTCTTACTTTCTTCCGCTATCTCCGTTAACTTTTTAATTTTTTCATCAGCGTTGTATTCTTTCTTTAAAATATCTCGTATTCTTGAATCTTTGAAATTGTGTTTTTCGCTGAACGACTTGTACTCGTAATCTTTTATTTTGTTGTTTACTTCTTTTAGAGCATCTTGTAATCTTTCTCTGTCTTGAATACCAATCCATGCTTTTTGTAAAAGCTTCTTTTTCAGCTTCTATTTCCTCACGCCACTCCTTCATAGATTTATCAATTTTACTTTCCGTTTCACGTTGTTGTCTTTTATATTCTCCATCATCTCCATCATCTCATCCAACCTTCTCCCGCTGGCTCAAGTGTCACCCTCTGCGATAATCTCCGTTCAAGCTCTAACGGATTGTTGATCAACAGATTTAGCTCAGCTTGTCTTCTGTCAGGATTAACCATATAATCTGTAAGTTCCTCAGCCAACCTTCTTCTTTTGTCTTCATCAGATCTTGTATTAACTTTTCCAGCAGCGGTATCTTGTTGTTCTTTAATTAATCCAAGTAAACCTTTTTCCTGTAATTTTTGTGTTCTTCTTCCGATGGCGGTAAAGTTTCAGGTTGTTTTCCAAGTAAAGCCCCAGTAACTGGTTTTAAAATTCTAGCTGATTCCTCAGCGGCAACTACTTGTCCACGTCGTGATTCTTTAGCTATTTTCCTAAAATTCTGCATGAGATTGAGCAATTTTTTTTAGATCTTCTATATATTTTCTGTACTTTGCTCGTTTATCCATATTATTCATTAACGGTTTGATAAAACTTCACTCTAGATTATTTTTAATACAGCAGCGGAACATTTTTGGGGGGATCACGTGCAAATTTATTGAATAAGAAGAAATTATATTTATCTTTTGTTGCTTTATGATACAACTCAATAAATTTATCTTTTGTTACGTCATCACATTGCTCGTTTGCAATATTTCTGACGTCAACGTTGTCGAGTCCGGGAAATAATATAAAGCAACCGGTATTTCGTCTAATAAATTTATCGACGTTGTAAAATCCCTAGGCAAGATAGACAGAGTAACATTTTTATTACGTGGCAGTGAAAAATAAGATCTTATTTTATTCATCTCTTCATTATTAATTGGAATATCATCAAAAACAACTATGTTATGCTCATCTGAGTCAAGTTGATTAACTGGAATAAGATCCTCTGGTGGTCTAATGATAAAAGAATCATCACCAGCCTCAAGATCATCACGAAGCTTGTTATTGCATTCGCTTAATAATTCGTATTTATCCTGCTGTGGGTTAATTGTGTAAATATAAACTCTGTCGTAGTTAGAATTATCGCCTAACACTAAATTCGTCATCAAATTTTTCTCCCCGATCCAGTTCTCCCAACAACTAGATAATGACAATCTGGCAGATCATTGTTGTGTTTATGTTGCACCAGCCATTCTGTGTCAAAATTTAATATCGACGATAGCTTTGCCATTGTTATAAACTAAGTTTATATAACATTGTCAGACAATAAATAAATAATGAGCTATTTTGCAAAATTTGGGACAAAATTAGGAGATTCATCGGCTGTAGGTGCAACAATAACAAATGGCAACATTGATTTATCAGGCTACGTGAAAAAAAAAACTGATGATAAAATGACAGGCAATTTGTTGATGTCAAATCAACGAGTTCTAGGTTTAGAAACAAATTATCCGCCAATAAATGTTGTTGATACACAAGCCGTTAGTTATGCAGAACTAAAAACGATCGACAATAACAAATTATCACTGACAGGAGAAACTTTAAGCGGTAACTTGGATATGTCAGGAAAAAAATAATAAATTTGGAAACCGCATATCCGCCAACAAACTTAAATCAAACACAAGCGGTAAGTTACTTACAGTTGAAATATGTCGATAATAACAAGCTTGATAAAACCAGTGGAACGGTTACAGGTATTATTAACATGTCAAGTAAAACAATCATTGGGCTGGAAACCGTATATCCACCAGCAAATGTTGATAATACACAAGAGGTGAGTTATACGCAACTAAAATCCGTTGACGATAACAAGCTCAATAAAGCTGGCGCTATAATGACAGATAACCTTGTAATGAGCAATAACTCAAAAATAACTGGATTACCAACAACCTCACCACCAGCTAATGAGACTGATGCTATTAGTTACGCTCAGTTAAAAGAAGAACTCACCCCGTATTTTAAACGATCTGGTGGACCAATGTCGGGTAACATAAATATGAGAAATAACAAAATAACAACGTCATATGTTCCAGTTAACCCTAATGATCTGACAAATAAAGTGTACGTTGACAGTCTGTCTAGTGGTATAAAACGAACTAAAAATAATGTTGGATATATTCCAACACTTTTTAAGGCAACTGGTGATCGAGTTGGATTTGAAGTAAGCGAATCATCATATTATCCTGAAAATTATCCTCATCACGCTTTCTCTGATAGACAGGAATGGACTACTAACGGAGAAGTTGAAAACTTTTGGATTTAAATTAAATGTCCCATTGCAGTCGCTATTTGGCAATTTCATTTGCGAGGTCGATTAAACTCTAGTGTTGGTCGAATTTATAATTGGCGATTGGAAGGATCAAATGATGATATCGACTGGGTAATATTATATAATACAACAGACACTTATATTTCAGCAAAACAATATTTTAAAACTTCGACTGAAAATACCGTTAACAAGTATTTATATTTCCGAGTTTATGTTATCGAAACTGAAATCCCATTTCCAGGATTGACAGCACCTCAAATATACACACTCGATGATCAAATTTAATCTAACGTTGTATAATAAATGTCTCAAACACCAACTATAACCGTTGCAAGAGAATTTTATGATAATATTTTTAAAAGCTATAAAGGTGATTTAAAAACACATGATGGTAGCGACGAAACACTAGCGGTGAATAAAATCATACTTATGAAACGTCTTGTCATTGAATCATTTAGCACTCAGTTGCCAGAAGATATGAGTAATTTTATTTGCGTTATGTATATGCGAGGACCACAATTAATAGAAGCAATAGAAAACTTTGATATTATAAGCAGATATTGTCACCCTGATGACTGTCTAGAAGAGCAAAATCAAGTTGAAACCATGCTTACAAAAATATTGCTTGAGCTTGTCAAGGAAAATATTGATAAAATAATTCAATCAAATCTGTTAAAAGCACGAGCTTATGGTACAAGAACACTGGAAGAAAGACGAATAAACGAAAATCATAGTCATCTTGACAAACTAGCGGAAACTAAAATAATAAAAATAAAAATAAACAAGGACTTATACAATTGTTTTTCAAAACGACATATTTTTAAGCATCTTGGTATGTGCTACCACGACAAAGAAACCCTAGTTAAAATCGTTGGCATGACAGTGGATACGGAGTTAATTATTAAAGTGTACTCAAACGCAATTTTACCAATGATACGTAAAAAACAGAATTCGATCCGATTATTGTTAACAAATCTCTAGCGATAATCACAAATTTTGACAAGGAAATTGATAATTTCAGTAATGTTGAGCGAGAAAATTTTTTTGAAGAAGTCAAACAAAGTTGGAAGAAAAGATTGATTCTTATTACGACATAAGTAAAGAAGACGATGTTCCACTTCCATCGCTCCAACTCTCTAGACAATTGTCATTACGAAATTATTACAATGAAATCGAGAAAATACTCACGAAACCATACGAAAAAATAATGTTAAAAGTAGCTTCTGTTTTTGGTCTTATCCAATTTAACAGAGACATACTCCGAAAATTAATGCTAAAAAATTTTGTAGTCGCATACGCAATTATCAGATAACATCTTGTCCTCAAAAAGTTTACGTTGAATCAAATAAACTTGGTACTAGGGTTTATTGATGAAACAGAAAGAGAATATGGTAATATAGTGAATGAAACTGATTGGTATGGACTTGAAGTAGAAAACACGTTTGATTCATACAGTTGGTTAAAGAAAAATGAGGTACTAACAGATGAACGATATAGAGATACTTCATCAGATGTTTATGACAAGTACAGAGATTTTATAGCTGATCCTAACAATAAGTTCCGTGAGTTTTTTGATTCAATTGTTGGTGTTAGAACTTTTACTATCATATAAAAGTTGTAAACAAATATTGTATAATGAAAAAACAGATCGTCTATTTCAATCATATTTCAGAAGAAATTCCAAAACAAGATGTTGACGCACTAATACAATATTACAGATATTATCATAAAAATCTCTGGTGTGTAAAACAATAGTAGAATACTTCGAGTAATATCATATTTATCACTGATAATGACTGGCTCTGGTATAATTTCAAGTGGAGCATCATTAAACCCGTTTTTATTAATAATATCTGGTGTTGGTGTTTCTCTTGCAACAGCATGTAAAAAAAGGACCTCGACTTGAGACCAAACAAATGTGTGTAAAATAGCAAGTATCACTCATAAAAAATTATTCGATCAGATACGATCTTATTTGCGAGGCGTGAAATATGATATGGATGATTTAATATGCGAGTTTTGTATTATTGACAGTATGTTAACAGATATTTTACCAATGAGAGTTAGCAAGTACGAAAATAATTATCAAAAAATATGGTGTAACAGTAGTAACAGAAAATGAGTGCTCCTATCTCAGAGACCCCCTACCCCGACAAAACATATTTTGTCAGAAATATGTTAGACAAGCCTTACCATACGAAAGTCATTATTTTGAGCTAGAAAAGGCTGGTGAATAAAATGTCAACACAGAAGGGTTTTGGAGACAGGAACCTCATGTTCTATTACTACTGAAATCACAAAACTCCACGTCCTTTGTAAGCCACATATCTTCGTGCTCGTCCCTAACATTTAAGTACGTGGATGAAGACTTAGGACGTTGCGACAGATGTTAGATGAATTAATAATATATATTTATTTGATAACAATTTTGAGCATTGCACATAAAATATATTTAGAATGGGGACACAGTAATTTTTGTATAAGGCTTCGCTTTAGTACTATCTTTTCGATATTTTATTATATTAGAAACTTTAAACGGAGGGGTGAGAGTGTGTGTGTGTGTGTGTGTGTGTGTGTGTGTGTGTGTGTGTGTGTGTGTGTGTGTGTGTGTCAAAAGTTATATTTGTAATCAAATTTGTATATAAAAAACTGGGTACATATAAAAAATAAGATGCTATTTTATAGTTTTAAACAATCTACTGGTTTACGTGGTTTCTTTCATTTAAGAACCGCGAACTATTATCAAGGTCACGTCCAAAATACAATCATCCATAGCACATAATGA